>BLKR01014948.1:0-146451 GCA_011170035.1 Teleogryllus occipitalis | reverse complement strand
TACGGTTGGTCTCTGTCTCGAAGTAAACAATCTAAAGAAGCACATGTAAGTTATGTGTCGAGTCGACTCGTGACTGAACAGTCGTCCCGGCCAACACAAGCATCGTTTCAGGCCGCATGTCTCGGTGTTATATACGGAAACCGATCGTGGCAAGCCCACAGACCTGCGAAGTGTCTCGACCGGGAACGTGAGCCCCCGTGCATAAACGCTCGACTTGTGCCTTTACGACACCGGAGCTGCTGCCTCGCATCACTGGCGTTACGTGACGGGAGACCGAGCGCATGTTGAAGAAACACCACTGAACTCGCTGGGTGTGGCGCCTACGGCAGGTATTTTCATATTGTGCTTTGTAAGTTCAAAATGATACGTATCGGGTCATCCTCGGGGATAGAAAATTACATACCGAGGAAAAATTAATTTTTGAATTTTTGTCCCAAAGAAGATGAAGATGATGAAAAATAAGAAGCACATTTTTTAAGATAACCGCTTTGAAAAATAGTAGCCTTGGTGCTGCTGACTACTTGTTTGATTGGATCAAGTCACCACTGCATTTGACCACGTTACCTGTTCAGCCCCAGCCTTCTGGTATTTATTTACCGTATTATCGCTCTCCTCTCCCCACTCATACTCCCTCGCTCTCTCTCCCTTTATACTCTCTCTCACTCCTCATACTCTCTACCTCTCCCACTCATAATATCTCCCCCACTCCCCCCTCATAAACAATCTTTTCCTCATACTCTCTCCATCATGTCCCTCATAGTCCCTCCCTCAACTCCTCCTAGACCCTCCTTCACCTCTCATACTCCCTCTTCCTCTTCCCCTGATACCCCCTCCCTCTCCCCCTCGTACTCTCTCCTCTCCCCCCTCATACTCCCTCCTTCACCGAGCACGTCGGCCTCGTAGCGCCGTGTGATTTGGAGGTGCGCGTGTCACGCGCCAGCTGGCGGTGGGAGGAGGTGCGTGACGTCACGGTTACGCGGCGGCGCGAGCACTCACGCACAGTGGATATGTTTCTTAAATGATTTCATTATGGAAATTGTTTTAGCATTTTAAAACTATGTTTACAAAACAGGAAGTAGAATATATCACAATAGTGTTGTGGAGCTAATGTGTATATCTAAAATATTGTCTTTTTAATTGCTAGTGGCGTTGGAGGTCATGGGGCGGATATTTTTAAACCGTTCTAAGATAAATTTTTTATTTGATTTCAAAAATATATCTTAGGCGTTTAGGAGTTATGAATTTCTAAACAGAAAATCTCATTGACGCAATATTGATAATGTTTAATGTGTATAATAATTCTTGGAACGCAAATGGGTATTTTGATTAATTTTGATTTTTATATTTTGATAATTATTTGGCTCCTGAAGATACTATTCGGTCCTAAGATCATCGTTATATATTTTGGTGAGATTAGAGAAAACGTGAAGGGTAGGTTCCGTGTTAGATAAGCCAATTCAGATCATGAATAGACCGCAATTAATATCGCGTTTCTGTTCATTTCATCTCTTTCATGATTATTGTTAGATTATTAGTGGAAAAATCTGAGAAAGTATGAACCTTCAATAGTGGATGTTTTTTGTTCATATCCAACGCTTCCTCTCTCACCTTAGTTCAATCTCTTGCAGTCTTCGTGATGCTGACACTGGTCGCCTGTTACATTTTACATGTGGCGTGGTACTTTTTGAAAGAATTGTAATACCGAAGGCATCTGATGTTCATCTAAACGGTCCAATAGATTTGTAGACAAATTAGGCAAAATTTACAAATTTATCACGAAAAGATCGATATGTTTCACTAAATTATTGGTGGCAGACAGTTTCTGGCCTTGTTGTGAGGAGCGGAACTGTGCAGATTGCAATATCAAACTTACATCTTCAGTGAATTTCCCGGGAATTGGTGTTCATGTATCTATGCGATTAATGATTTTGACATTAATTAATGCATATTTAATTGGGAGGGGCTGGTCGGCGTGTCAAGCATCAAAACGATTCGCATTAGTTTTACAAACGTTGTCGAACCAAAAGAGTGATTCAGTGAAGAATAAATTCGTGTTTTCGGAGTAATTTTGATCATTGTACTAAATGCTAAATTCTGTAGTGGCAGCAGAGATCTTGTGGAAATCCATGATTAAAATTAAAATTTCAGAATATCAGAGGTATCAACCACAATTAGTAGGCAATGTAAATTTACTATGCAGAAAATTTAGACATAAACATGTTTCTGTTTTTTTTTTTTCATCATCAGTGGCTCTACAATAATAAAGTTGAATTAAAAAAAACAGCACATGAATAACTACGTCATACAAGGAAATACATAATCCGAATGAACATTAAAATTATAAAATAGAATACATATACTAAACGATAATTTAAATATACTAAATGCTAATTTAAAAATAAAATACAAATTTTATTTGAAATTGGAATATGTATAAAGATGAAATAAGTATAAGTGAAAATTACCCATCGTGGCTGATCCAGTATTTTCTGAAATCTTATTTAATTTATTAATAGCAATTATCGTCTATTAATTGATTCACATTCCAAAAAAATAGACCCGATAAATTGGAGAGGTCGATTTTCAATGATAGATGTTTTTATAACATCTATGTTTTGTGCTTCTTTTTACGTTTTAGATGTTTACTTTGTAAATTAAAAATTACCACAATCTTAATTCTGTAAAAATTAGAATATGAAATAATAGCCGATGGTATCAATTCGTGAGTTCGAACCCAACGAACATTGATAGTTGTGCCTTCCTCGAATAAACTCTCTCTCGCAGAGGGAATGTCTCCATGCATTGGTATTCTTTGGTATGCCACGGTTTCCTATGTCTTTGCTCCTATTTCGCATGAAGATACCGTCAACGATGCACCGTGGGGGTAGGTTCATCCCCCTTCTTCCCATACTTTCTTCGGCGAACTGAAGACTGACCCTTTGGGGTGACTGGGCAGTCAGGCTTTCAGGCTGTTTTTTTGTTCATTTTTTATATTTTTTATTTTTTTTACGTCAGTTCAATCTTAATTATAAAGTACTGATCTCGGTCAGTATCCCCCAACCTTAATTATAAATGAGTAATCGCGGCCACTATCCCATTTAATGAGACGTGCGAACGTAAATGTTAAGAGGTTAAAACTATAGAAACGTCGATTGTTTGTGGTCAATGACTTATTATCATGGATGTTTTGTTATCGATGTCGCGTCACTGTTGTGGGGAAGTGCTGAGAACGTTCAGCGAGGGCCAGTAGCGCCGCCCAAAGGGCTTCCACTGCCCCTCCCCGGTGCTATTTATAAGCGAACGCGCGGCCGAAATAGAACGCAGTCATTAATTCGGTGGGCCGCTCGGCCCGAGGAGGCCGCGAGTTGCGGGCGGACGCGGCTGGTGTCTCCGATACCCCGCCCCGCCCCGCCCCGTTCCGCCTCGCATGCTCCCACACCGCCCCGCTCCGCCTCGCAGGCTCTGCCCCGCCCCGTCCCGCCCCGCCCCGCTCCGCCTCGCAGACCCCGTTCCGCCCCGCCCCGCTCCGTCTTGCAGGCCCCGCCCCGCCCCGCTCCGCCTCGCAGGCCCTGCCCCGCCCCGCCCCGCCCCGCTCCGCCTTGCAGGCCCCGCCCCGCCCCGCTCCGCCTCGCAGAACCCGCCAAGCCCCGTCCCACCCGCCCCGCTCCGCCTCACAGGCGCTGACCCGCCCCGTCCCACCCCGCTCCGCCTCGCATACCCCGCCATGCCCCGCCCTCCCTGCCCCTCGTGTTCCACCCTTACATTCTCCGCCCTCCCCCTCCTTGCATCTCCCTTCCCCGCACCGCTTCTCCGCGTCCGATCATGTCCAATCCCACCCTATTCCACCCTTCCATGTTCCGCCCTACCACTTTTCGCGTCGCCCTTCCCCGCACCGCCCCACGCTCTGTCCCGCTCTGCCTCTTCCCGTCTCGCCCTGCCCTGTTCCGCCCTCCCCGTCCTGCCATGCCCGCCCCCATCCTGCTCCGCCCTGACCCTCCCCTCTCCGCTTTTCCCACTCTATCATGCCCGGCCCCCTGCTGCCCTGTTCCCTCCGCCCTACCTCTCCCAACACTCCCAGCCCTCCCCGTCACACAATCCCTTCCCTGCCAAGTCCGACCCCGGCAGCGTAATTCACATAGCTACCACACAAATCGAGACGGGCACAACGCCAACCAATCACGCGTTTCTCACTGGTCGCTCTTAGAGTTAGAGCGATGCTTAATAATATCTTGCCCACAAGGCAGAATTATTCATGAATTCAGTGTTCACCTTCTCAGTTGTAGAGACGGAGGATCTTTTTATCTGCACGATGGATTTATACCATTCCACCAGTAGATGTTTGGGAAGACTCTATTCCTTCGATATTTGACAAAATTCTTAGTGGTACGCTCGAAGTTTTACGGGGCATTTAGAGCAAATATAAAGGCAGCAAGTGACTTCAAAATATGGTTGAAGAAATTCAAAAGGACATTTATTACCAACTTGAGTTTTGGCACATCGAGCAAGTGTAATAATAATTCTCATTTCATACGACTGAATTATTTATGCCATCACACCAGCAAATATAAGGTGGTAACTAGACGTAAGTACAAGTAATATTCCGTACAGATATTTTTGGAATCTTTTTAGTTTTCGAGAAATTTAATAATCTTTGATATGTTAAATATTTTTATTTTTCACTAGCATTGGAGAGGTATCGAAAAGAGGAATACAGTGATGTGACATTTGTTACTGTTTTGAAAGTAATTTGAGTATAAAATTATACTTTCTGACATCTGATTTGAAATCAAGCGGTCAATATTGCCTTTAATAGCACTCTCAACGATCACCTTTGGGAAACGTGGCCTTCGCGGCGCCGAGGCAATTACGGGGAAAGGAGAGATTGTGAGGGGTGGCAGTGAGGAATAGATGCGTCACTACAGCAATCCATAGTCTTGACATGAAGGGCACAGGAACAAACGACAATATTGACGATCAGAAGTTGGAAACGTGTTTTAGAATAAATGTTACAAACTACTAGGGCATGACGAAGGATCCATTTTTGCCAATGAAAATGAAGTGGGGAATTGTGTATTACGAAGTTGCATACGTGACATACTCTCGGGATTTTTAGGCAATTTCATAAACACAGAGGCAGGTCTGGTTTCTTATGTAGTCAGGGAAAATGTATGTACCTGCCGAACATCGGTACATACGGGGTTGCCTATAAATCAGAAGCAAATGTGCCCTGTATAAATGCATGAAACTCCGTTATGTGCAATTTACCAGTATTCTCTATTCATTGTACAAAAGTAATAAATACGTACTGTAAATGTTAGTTGGTAAAATGCAGTACACAGTGCACTTCACGATGATTTGCATCACAAAATGAAACGTGAACAGTTTCGTAAACAGCACGTAAACAGTTATTTTTTAATTAACTTTAACCTTTAAAATTTTTAAATTAAAAGTCTTGTCTTTCTTGTTTAGCTCGGAAAATGTGACGTGTATGTATTTATTGCGCTATGGTGATCTGTATTTACAGTGCTGTCACCACGAAATAAGTAGTTATAAGGAAAAGTAATGTGCCGTAGATTCTTATGAAAAATCATTAAAAATGATTAGATAAGTTCTTATACGTGCACATTTAAAAGCTTTCCGTGTGCAACCAGTAAAAAAACAAGAACTGCAAGGCTTCAGCAACGTTGTGAGTAAAAAACAAATAACACACAAACACAGTAGAGATATTATTTTCGTCAGCAATAGTGAACATTAAATTTGAGCATACACATAGAACAATTTCTAATGGAGTATGTAATAGGTTGAAAAGACTTGACGAAATCAGAGATACATTCATTAATTCTAGTGATAAGATTAAAATTTGGCATTGGGCTTGTATCCCATAATGAAGATACCCTGCCCAATGTGGATTAATTATTTGTGTTGTTTATGGACTCGTGTGGATTATGGAATGGGACTAATCGTTTATGAACAGTGGTGCTAGTAACCATGAAAACCGGAGAAATATTAGAAAGATGTCGCCTTTCGTGAAGAACAGAATAAACGTAATGATACACGTATATTACATATTTTCAGATTTCTAGAATTGTGGAGCAATGTCTGCCTACAAGGAAGAAGAATATGAAACTTGACGAGACAGGTTGCGAGATTCTAAAGAATTGTCTTAAAATTTCTTTGTGATGGACCTCGTGGTCCCATCTGTGATGGAGAGCCTGAGAGAAGGGTCGCATTTTTCTCGTGAAAATGGTTCAGTCATAAAGAGCGAAAATAGTTTATGAGTTTGCTTCTTCAGACGAAAATTCTCCAACGCTGATGTTGCAAAGAAGTTCTGTGTTTCGCAAATATACTGACAATTTAATGTTATGAAGATAAGAGTGTTGTGTTATATCGTCTCACAGAACAATCATGCCGAAGGTAGATTTCGCTGTTTAAGAACCTAATAGCCTCGAAATTAAAAGCTTAAGTCCAATGTACGCATCTATAATTTATTACCAATTTTTTGGAAGAGCATTTAGTGAAAATAATATTGGATGTAGCATTTGGATGCTGGAAAAATGAATTCCAATGTATGATATTCCAACGGCAAGTTAAAAAACTCAAAAGGTACTTCAAATTTCACTTAGAGAAACCCTTTTCTTGTTCAACCTCTGATTGCGGATACTTTATACCCTACTTCTACATATATTGCTCTAAGTAGATGTACTGTTGGAATACAAGAAACATGGTGTCAACACCAAGCAGCAATTTACGGGCAATTCACATAATTTTCCAAACACCTGGTTGGCTCACTCCGATTAGATGAAAGAAGTGAAAATTGTTCTGAGCAGTATACACTATTTCACCCAACTTAGAGTTATGGAGATAGAGGAGACGTCCTAGGCGACACTGTCTAGCTATCTTAGTCTCCAGAAATGGAAACTCAGTCAAGATGAGTGGTGAGTTTAGAGGAAAAATAGTGAAAACCCGAGGAAATGCTGTATTATGAAGTAAATGTTTAGACGAAATAAATTGTTTACGTCAATAATTATCATAAAGAACTGTCAATAAAGGTTAATGGTTTCTCAAAAGGTTTCTCGAGAGGTACGTTGTCAGCTACACACCAATTCATTGGAAACATGCAAATGGCCAAGTGGGGAAAATGTATGTTCAACCAACCATATCCAAGTATTATTCAAGTATTATTTAAATACACGAGCTAAATTAGAATAGAAGTTTAACTTTAAATACTTCCATTTTAGTGTTCAGGTTTAAGCAATTAAATTTTCCATCTGACAACTTTTTAAACTATCTTGTGGTACTACAAAATGACATATTTTCTCGTACCAGTTCCTACTCTTTTTGAGTCTTGACTACCTGTTTAGATTCGCCCCACTTTCCCGGCTACTATCTAAAGGACACCTCAGGGTCTCGCGTGGTCACTACCGCCCCTGGAGACGATTCCCAGCAAAGAGCTCCCACGCGCTGGGAAGCCTTGAGTCACACCTGTGCCATTACAAATATGCCTGTGGATCCTCCTCGGTACTTGGGCATTCGGCGCGTTGGGAGCCAGTGCCTCAATGACGCGCACACAGAGATTGCACACAGGCCTCCCACGTAGTTACTCGTCAGAACAAGATATTTCAGGAAGAATTAAGGTGTAGTGCAACAACCCGAGGGACTGGGAATACGTCCAATGGCACAGGCTAAAACATTCTCTGATAAACCTGTACTACATACAGGGAAAACAACAATATACAGATAAATTTTTCGATAATTCCTCATATTCAGTAGAATTGATATATCCAATTAAAGCACTATATTACGTATGTACTCAAGATACATACATGAGTACATGAGATATCTGCAGCCCTTGAGTGCAAAATCATTAAACCTGCAAATATTCTTGTCTGAGTTTTAGTGAAAGGGACAAGAGAGAGATTCTGACTGCCAGAGACGACTTGCAATTACTGATATTCAATAGTATTGGTTGGGTAATCGTACGACCTGGAATCCTAATTAAGCAATCTTAATTTGTTTACAACTGACTAAGTTCTTCCGAATCTGTTTGATCATTGAAATGTGCAACGTTTTTAATATGATATTTCCTAGATGTCTATGTCCACTTTTTTCTTTATCTAAAATGTGCATATTCTTCCAGTCGCTTCTATGGTGGAAAATTGTGAGTGTTCGGTGGCACTGAATTATCGAAATTACGAAACGAATTCCTACATCAAAAAGGCAAATTCCAAAGACCAACACATCAAAACAGACTCGCTGGATACATCAAAACAGCATCAGACTAACAAGTAGCCTCAGAGCAGACGTGTGTCGCGCCTTGCAGCAACGGGAGCGCCACTGAACTCGCGCTTATCCTCTGCGGATGTTTTCAGTGGGTCGGCGCCAAGCGTATCGGGTTCACTACTAGAGGCCACCGCGGTGGACTTGCTTCTCCGTCTCGTGGACCCGCTCGTATCTATTCAGAGTGCTTCAGCATAAATGTATGTATTACCTGCTTTGCATCTTTTCGGTGCCTACATACTAGAACCTGACTCAAAGACTCGGTTCCGATCGTTCTTGGCGACGAGAACTGGCACTGCCATTGTCCGAGAACGAGTCATTGAGAACGAACGATACCGATATCGGCCTGTTGTGGGGATGTGTCCCCCGCATTGGCCTGGTTACTCGAGAACAACTGAATTATTAATAGTATATTTCTCGAATAATTTACAAAGAAATTTGTTCTCAGTATATGAACACTTTATTTACCCATCGAGGATCACATTCATTCCCCAGTTCATACACGATTTTCTAGAGTGAAGCTGTGGCAAAAACCGGCTTCTCGTTATTGAAGAAACAAATTTAATATGAATATTATTTCCTTCAATAGTTTATCTTCGACAGCCCCAGTCATTCTTTATATCATTTTAGAATATAATAATCCACAGCTAGACACTGAATGTGTTTGTTTCGACAATAACGACTTACAATGTTTTTTAATGTTCTGTTACGTTAATTAAAAACAATTTTCTATTTATAACTAAGTACTGGCGTTTAATGTGGAGTGGAGTAATCCTCCTTTAACCTAAATCATGGTCAGTCGTTGCTTTTTATCCTTTCGGTAAGGAGCTCGATGCAGTTAGACTCCCAGGGGTTTTCTGACAGTCACCCATCCAGGAACTCGCAATGTCTCAAGTTACTTAACCTCCGTGACGCTGTTGTTTCGTTTATAGATTTCGCGTTAGCAAGGCGCTTTGTTGTTATTATAAAGTAATGTAAGGTTAACGTTTTTAATAAATATTCCTAAATTCATAAATATCCCAATAAATGGCGTTGTTGTATGGCATGTAGGCCTGTACGGCGTGCATTTCGTCTTGTCTCCACTCACACATCTTACTGGGGTAGGGGAAGGAATTAGGATAGTATTTTAAATTCAAGGGTCATACATCGTGTGCTAGGTATACAATCATATTTATTATTACATTTTATTATCACCACCTTGAATGTTTCGTTTATGAAATTGTGAATCGTAGAAACAAACGACAGACTTCAACAAATTTCTGCTACTTATTTTAAATAAGAAATGAACATGTAAATACTAAAGAAATAATTTAATTGCTGAAGGATAAATCACATAAAGAACCTAGGTATGTCTATTCCTTCAAACAGAGTGAGTTTCGTTGTTTTCCAAAAAATACGAATACTGGAGAAAATCTAAAATTCCAATTAAAATTAATGAAATACGTAAGACCATTATCTATTTTATTATCTTTCCAGGTATATTAATGCCGTCTACATGGAGTTGAATTATTAACACAAAAACTCCATCGCCGTTCGATTTTGAACCGTTAGTAAGAGATGAAAATAACTGAAATCGCCTGGCTCGGTGTAAATGATCCGCTTAGTCGCCTCTCAACTATAGCATCTCCCTCCCCCGTGCGTCGTCGCGCATGTGACTCATTGGCGCAGCTCGGGGAGTGACCCGAATCTTACGCATCCAGCCCATTTCCCAGCGCCCGCGCCTCTGACGACACGCGGCCCCGTCACCACCTTGCTCGCGCTGGCGTCTCCCTGCCTCCGTCACCGTCACTAATGACGACGTTGTAGCACATCTGCCACGAACGTCACAGACACATTCTTCACTACCCCATTCTTGCCTCCACAGGAGGGAATATCGACAGCGAAGGCGAAGTTCTTGGTTGGAGGGTTGGAACGGTCTTGAGCTTCATGGCGGCACTCATGTCGTTAGCTTCATGGTGGAGGCAATGAGTATGTGCTTCGCCACCGGCCTTTTTTTAGGCAGGATTGGGCGTGGGGTCTCGTTAGCCGGCATTCTCTGTACAGCTGGGCGGTGGATCTCAATCCTACATATAAAAGTCTAGGGGGGCATGACCCCTCCCTGACAGGGTTGCCTAAGTTCTGGCGGTACTCACGTCGATAGTTCAAGGTGGAGGCAGGGAGCCCCCGGTCCCCAGTTGGGCACTTGGATTCGTCGTGGCAGTGGCCCGACATTCTGGCATAGAGGCGTAATGATTTGACTCCGGTACCGACCTGGAAACTCGGTAGCTCTGAGCTGGCTGGGCGGCCCGTTCCAGGCATTGAATGGGAACGTTACCGAGAGGGAAAAGTGCGTTCTGGCGGGACCCAGATACCAGCCTCTAGGTGTACTCTTGCGTCGGCGAGTGGTGCGCATGAAGTTGAATAGGCTCAGGCGCCACCCCGGGGTGAATTTCCCTGGTAGAACAAGAAATTGTGTGGAGGGTAGACCACGCAGGGTTCCTACTACTCCACTCTCGCACCCGCCGCCCCTCAACAGCGTCACCGAGACAGGTCACTTGCGACTCCTTCCGTCACCGCCAACAATGAAGTAGTGTGTGCTCGGTGTGGGCCAGCGGACGATTATTTTGTCTATTCCACTCATGAGTTATTTGTTTTAAACCGGCCAGTAGCCCTTTACAATAAGATAGTCATAAATCAATCATGAACGCCTAAAATGGAAGAGTTCACGTGTATACTTTTCAATATCGTCTTTGCCTGTTGACGTTGAAATGTTTTGGAAAATAAATAAATATTATTTCCATGACGAAAACTGCTGCAATCCATATAGCATCTGAAACAACCCACCAACATTTTTTTTAAAATTATGGTCATACTGTTTGATCAATTTATTACTTTTATTCAAGAAATAATGAATTTCACTCGTGGTTTGAAACTTCTCAGATACGTTCCCTCGTCGCTACGTGAATCACAGTTATATTGATACGTTTTAAACGTATATATGTGTATCGAAATGTGACAAGATGTATTTTAGGCGCTGATAGCATTTGGAAAGTATGGGCAGTACCGAAAAGGTAGTCCAGACTGAACAGATGAGGCAACAAATTCGTACGAAAAGTCTGTGGTATTTGTACCACCGCTAATTTTCTTTTCGTAAAGTGTATAATTTTAGAAATGTAATTTTACTTATTTAAAACGTCATGTTTTGTAATTTCCTTGGAGCGAGGTGGTACCTCTACGATCTCGCCCATCGCCGTCTTCTCAGTCAGCATCTCCATCTGTGCCTTCCCTCGCATTCCCTCCGCGTCGGCGGCGGCGAATGACTCGGTGGAGGCCCCAAGAATGCGACAGACGCCGCAAATAGCTCCCGCGGCCCCTCACCGCCCCCACCGCTTCCACCGCCCGCGAAGCACCTGCGGTCCTCGGCCGCGGTCACGGCCCCGCGCGGCAGCACCGCGAACTGCCACTCCCCCGATGCGGGGGACAATGAGAGATGAAGTAACCGACAGTCGGTGGGATTACTCGCACAACGACACTCGCTTAGGTGGCTCATGACGTCAACTGGTGTCACTGCAGTGACTGTGTTCCTAGGGTAGCACTCTCCACGGTGGAAGGATTTTCGACCATTCCTAGGTCGAGTTCAGTCGCTGTCTGAAGGAGAAGTCTAGTGGCCGGCTGTTCTGATCAGTAGTTTTACATAGTAGTTTTACGTGCGTTCTCTAATCAACACCAGGCGAATGTAGGAGCGGTACCCTAACCAACGGGGCCACGGACCACGCGCGATCTTTTCTTTCTCTTCCTTGTCCGATCTTCACCCCTTACTTACACACACTTCCTGCACTACACTACATACACGTCGGGAGATCAGTTGGAAGTTTAGATCTTGCCCGGCTGGGTCGGTGTCCCGCTGGAGGGAGATAACTGGCTGGGGAAAACCCGACCACCCGACGTGTAGGTTGGCATCGGATCTCGCCATCGAGCGGGATAAGATCACCGCCACCTCCCTTGATAAAAACATGCACTAAGATGGTTAATGACCATAGCAGTTGACGCGCCAGGAATCAGTAATCAATCAACGTATAACGGAGAGAGAAATGCATATTTTTTACAGATCAGAAGAAGAGCGGAAAATGAAGTTTGAATAGTGAAAGCTGCGCGTTTTTCATCATAAATAACCATTTATGAAAGGGGGAGGTGTCTCTAAGTGGGTCAGTGAGGAGGGCTGTGAGGGTGCAGGTATAAGCGAATGCCCAAGCGAAGGTTCTAGTGTACCCTTCCATTCCTTAAACAAACATGTAGCCGGCAACAAGCATTATTCGGATATCATCACATTTGCTTAGCGAATGGTCGCATATGCGGGGTACTGCCGGCAGACACAAAGCTGAAAGTGTGTAATTTAATTGAAAATGAAATTTGGAAAAAAAATAAGGGGGACTTGGCTGCTGGAATTTATTTTTTAACTTCTTCCCCCAATGAAAAATAAAAATTAATTGTTGCAAAGCAATAATTAAACCAACAAAACTCCTGAGATTAGCACCCAAAACACCATGGTACATTAGAAGTGATATTTTTCCATCTAGATTTGAAAATACTAACAATAGCAGAAACCATAAAAATCACAAACCTCAGAAAAATGCTGCAAAACACCCAAATTATCTGGCAATGAACATTATGGATAACAGACATGATACAAAGAGTATTAAAAGGTTTAAGCTACTAGATTACATTTCAAGTTAAAATTTATTTTGACGGAAGAAACATCTGGGTGACCTCTTCTCACGTTTGTATATACAATATACAATTTCCCTATTCATCTGTAAACGAAGAAATTAAAACCAAGTATAGTTTATAAAAGAGAAACATATTTAACTGTGTTTTAACAGTTAATCAAGAGAAATAAAGGTACTTAAATCGCATTGAGCGCCGTATCGCCTCTAATTCCCAGCTCCGAGTGGTTCCGATACATTCTTTCAATGGGCGGAGCGTTTATTTATAACCGCGTCAGTCCCGGCGAGCGACACGCGGGCGGCGGGCGGGTAGAATAACAGCTGTCCATCAGGCTGCGAACAGGGCGCCGGCGGCGGTCCCTTCCCCCCCCCCCCCCGCCCACAATGGAGCCGAGGAAACAATGCATTTTCGGTTCCCTGTCGCTTTGCAGGATTTCCTTCACTCATATGAGCGATCCGGAGCTTTGCCGCTTCAGGTTGCGGGCTTCCTGGTTCCCGGTTGAAACTCTTTTGTCAGAGTTCGTGAGGGCTAGATAAAAGTCATTCAGAATAAAAATATTGAAGTCATCTTTGACATCTTAGATTTAGTCAGTTGTTGACGGCTTTGCCGTGATTATAATGATTGAAAAGGAAGGTAATACAAATAATACAATTATATTGTTTTTATTTTCTTCTTGTTTATTACTTTTTTATGATCTATTTTGTACGTTTCTGGAGTGATGATGACGCCAAAGCTGTCGAAACTCGGTAATTCTTTTTTGGGCGAGACTAGATGTCTGACCAAAACTGCCTGGCCAAATAAATCCACTCCTGCCATCGAGACTCATCTATCGTTCCAGAACCCAATCTCAGGCATATGCGTAATCTAGGCTGGGGGAAATATATTTCGAGTTTTCACAATCGTTAAATGTATGGGTATAATTGTTACGTCTTAATCTATCGAATTATTCTACGTCTATCGAATACTTATAAATACGTAGAAATTTGTGAATAAAGTATTGAACAATAAAGAATAATTCGAAAGAGGTTTCCTTTGCATTGTACGAAATAATCATGAAACATTTCTCGGAAGCGCCCCACCAGACGCCGTGGCTTGCAAACGAGGGCAACAGCGTCCCGAAAGGACCTTCCTCATCGTTAGCGCTTCGCCCCGTAGGCCTTGACAGCCGGACAGGCTTTTGTTTTATGCTTTTGCTATCGAGCTGTTCCGAATGCCCTCGTCGCATCCCGGGAGATAAGTTATTTTCGGTACGTAGGGCGTTGAAATGGCAGTAACTGGATGTTGATGCCAGTGACTGGAGTTGATAGTCTTAAACGTGAGAATTGTCTGAGTTGAATGAAAGTGTGTATGTATGTGTGTGTGTGTGTGTGTGTGTGTGTGTGTGTGTGAGAGAGAGAGAGAGAGAGAGAGAGAGAGAGAGAGAGAGAGAGAGAGAGGGTGAGGAGGCGTTTTTTAAGAATAAACGATAATAGTAATCGTAATAATAATAAAGTAATAAAATGCTCGACAAACTTTGAAACAAATCTTTCATTACATATTTAATAGATTGAATGAATTTTGTGGGAATGCTGATGAAGTGCTGTGGTCATTATTAAGTAATTAAATAACTGAAGTCATCTTTGTCGATTTACATTCATTCAGAGAACCGTCTTTTGACGGCATCGCCGTCCCCATCAGTCTAGAAATGTACAAAATACAAAATCTTTAAAAACTATTAAAAAATAATAAAATTATAATAGTGAAATGATGTAAGTGAAAATCATTAATTGTATTTTATATTATCCTCTTGTTTATTATTTTCCGTTATTGTGTATTTATTATATAAGTGGCCGGTCGAAAGCTGAATCGCTTAATTAATCTAAGTTGATAAACATGACTTCCATTATTTCATTCTTTAATAATGTCAAGAACACGTCATCGGCACTCCCAGAATATAATGCGCTTTCATTCCTCCTAAACGTCACACACAGTTATTACAGTTTCTGATTTAAATATATAAAAAGATTAAGTATTGTGCGTGCGTATTATAATATTTCTACGCGTTTATTAACAAAAATCATACTTACAGACACCTGTACGTTATTAATTGCTCAGAATATCAAAGAGGTTATGTACTTTTACATAGATTGTGAGTTAAAGAACGTGCTTGGAGTGGGGAGTTCTTTGACGAATTCAGCACCCAAAAATATAATAGAATTTCTAAAAATATATCATTTTGTAGATTATAAAATAATAAATGTATTTCGATCGAACTGGATTTTAAGGGATTTTAAACGTATGGTTTCAAACGGAGAAAGGCGAAATTTCTTGGCTTGAGAACTTTCAAAACTTTTTGTTGTATTGATTGATTATTTTGTTACCCGGTGCGCGACTGCAATGGTCGTTAGTTCCGTAAGTGTACTGCATGTTAGATCCGGTGAAGAGGCGACGTTCGTTTTCAACTAGAATATGTGCATGAACTGTGTGTCGGCGTTTCCCACCTCTACGTATTGGCCAGTAGGGCACCGTCCCAACGAGGACTAGTTTTAAGCTTATGACATGTTTTGGTGTAATGCATGTAAGTGAAAGAGTGAGCAAGTAAGGGTAGAAGCGGGGACAAGAATGAGGAAGGAAAGTTCCCGCGCGGTCAGTGGCCCGTTTCTTAAGGCGGCTCCACACATTCGTTATTCGGCGAACAGCGAGCGACCGCTTGCAGAATCCCGAGTAGTGTGGATGGGTTGCTTGCTATTTGCCGAGTGACGAACATTCGGGGTTCGCCCTACCCACCACATGTTGGTCTTTTGGACACATCAAAGGGAGCGAACATTCGCCGAACACGTCGGCTGCTCGGGATCGGGCGAGCACTAGCTCACTGCTCGGCGAATGCCGAATGTGTGGAGCCGCCTTTACGGTACTGATCGGAGAAACCATAGGACCAAGCTACCAAGCTAAGCAGCCGGCCGCTAGGCGTACTACATTGCCTCACCATACGCATCTGGATCTACTCATCACGCATCTGGAAGTAAATAACCATTGGTTTGGAAATGGCAATTTTGTCATCACGCTACCAAGCCATAGTTGATTCAAACTTTCTCGTGCTGTCGAGACATTTGAGTTTCAATACAATCCTCCGCAGCTTCATTGGGATGGAGTTTGTTTCTACAGCTGTATCGACGGCACGTAGCCAGTGCAGAAGCACGCGTATTGTTACTCGTTAACACGCACGGACCGGGAGCGGTGGCTCAGTGCATCAACTGAAGACACTGTAGTGTCTCTGACCGGTAGGTCCAGTGTCTCTGACCGGTAGGTCCAGACCGGTTGGTTCGAGTGCCGATAGTGGCAAGATTTTCGACACTAGCTTGTCAGCTAGGTTGAATTCAGTTGCTGCCTTGAGGAGAATTCTAGAGGCCGGCTGCTCTGCTCGGTAGTTTTCCATGGTTTTTCCCCTCAACACATTGTTTGCGATATATCTATATAAACAATATTCGTGTACCGGTTCCAGAAAGGGATGCAAAGAATTCTCCTGAACCTAAATAAATGACACATAAAAAACAAGGGACATCAAACGTTTCTACGAAATCACGATAACAACCGTCAATTTGCACCCTGCCTATTTGTTTAAATGAGTTCGTCAGCTTAATAACCGACGGCGGAGAGTACATTTAACTGCACCCAAGCCGACGCCCCTCCAGCACGCATCTTCCTCTTGCCGGCTGACGTCCAGAGCGAACTCCTTGTTTGCAGCATTGGCAAAAGGTTGCTTCCGTGTTTCTCGCGACGCTCTCGTCTGTTTTTCTCTACCTCCGAACACATGCGGTTCGCATCGCTGTCGCCGGTGACGCAAACTTATGACTGGCACGGAACTCGTTTTCACACCTTGTGCACAAGACTGCACTTCCGTGTCTTGTTGTGCCCTTCGTTTTGGCAGCTCTTCAATACATGCACTTGCAGTCGCAAGTGTCTTCGGTAGTGTAAGTTTATTTTGTGTGGAACTTAGCACGATGTTAATGGGGAGAGCGAGCGGTTGAGAGAGCACTTGGTAAAATGAACAGTGGGGTGAACGAGTGGTCGAGAAAGTAAGCGATAGAAAGAGAGGGTGGAGAGAGAGCAAGCGGTCGAGAGAGCGGGTGGTTGAGAAAGCGAGCTGTAATGAGAACGGCGGCGGAGAGCGAATGGTCGAGAGAGCACACAGTAAAAAGAACGGTGGGGTGAGCGAGCGGTTGAGAAAGTAACCGATAGAAAGAGAGGGTGGAGAGACAGCAAGCGGTCGAGAGAGCGGGTGGTTGAGAAAGCGAGCTGTAATGAGAACGGCGGCGGAGAGCGAGCGGTCGAGAGCACACGGTAAAAAGAACGGTGGGAGAGAGCGGTTGAGAGAACCAGTGGTGGAGAGAGCACGCGGTAAAAGAACGGCGGGGGCTATGGAGCGGTCGAGAAAGTAAGCGATAGAAAAAGCGCGCGATAAGAGCACAAGCGGTCGAGGGAGCGGGTGGTTGAGAAAGGGAGCTGTAAAAAGAACGGCTGCGGAGAGCGAGCGGTTGAGAGAGCACACAGTAAAAAGGACGGTGGGAGAGAGCGAGCGGTTGAGAGAACCAGTGGTGGAGAGAGCACGCGGTAAAAGAACGGCGGGGGCTATGGAGCGGTCGAGAAAGTAAACGATAGAAAGAGCGCGCGATGTGAGAAAAGAGCTCAAGCGGTCGAGAGAGAGCGGGTGGTCGAGAGAGCGAGTGGTTGGGCGAGGCGCAGGTTGTGCAAGCGTTGCCGGACAGGGGGATAGTTACGGGGGCGGGGCGGGGGCGGGCGGGCGAAGCTCCGTTATTATTTGTCGCGCAGTGTCAGAGCGCGCGCGCCGGCGCGGCCGCCGAAATAGCCCTCCCTATATATAAACAGCAGCTGGCAGCGCGCGAATGGGCGGTGCGGGCGGCGCGCGGCGCTGCTCTCGGGCGCGCCGTTGCGCGGTGCCCCACTCGGCCGCCGCCGCCGCACAAAAGCCCCGCGCGCGGTGACAGCCTCGCCGATGCAAACAGATGGGCCTCTCACTTTTTTCTTTTTTTAAAATTTTAAATACTTGCTTCATAAATCTTGTTCTGTTGGGCTTTCTTAACCCTTCGTGACTTTCCCAACACAAGTTATTGTTTGTTTTTGAAATGCTTGTTCTACTATATTGCGAAAATAATATACGAAGGTATGGTTAGATTAATATATGGTTATTTTCTGTACTTAAATTATTTCACTTCTAATCTACATTCAGTACACGTTTTTCAGCATTTCATACTACAAATCGTTGGTTAAATAACTTTTTGGATATTTGTTGCGTCATTGAATTGTAATATGGTTCAAATAGAAATGCTAACCTAAATTGCTCATATATCTGCAGTGAGTGATGTGGGCGGGTTTGACCCCTGAGGAGTCGCAGTCTGTCGTATTGTAAATGTGGCTGGTAAAATAAAGAGAAATAGCTGCAAACGCCCAATAATCACAAATTCTCAGAAAGTGAAATTATTGTTCAAATCAGTGGAATGGAATACGTTGACATAAAGGCAACGCTGTGTGATCTAGCAGACTGGTGACTGGGAGTTCGTGTGTTCGATCCCCGCAAGGTGCCAGAAATTTGCTTCATTTGTTGAACATCAGTAGATGTGTCGCTCTAGCAGGATTCACGTTCATAGGCAGAAGGCTCTGAACAGGGGTTTCACTGATCACTTCCAGGCGAATACTATACATTATACATCGGGCTGAAGACTACATATGATCGTACCTTCCCTTCCCATCCTATCTCTTCTCATTTGCGAGCTCCAAAGACAATAGCTGTTGAAGCGCTTTAAAACGATCAAATCACATCCAAAGCATGGGAATTGACCAGCGTCTAAGAACACAGAACTAAAGGTTGGGGAGGGGGGGTCGCTGGTTCGAGTCCTGCGAATGACATTGGTGTTTCCGGGGAGAATGGCTTCACATAATATCATTAAATGTTCATCATCATTCAGGACTCATCATATCACTGAGTGAAAGTGAACGGCGTACCACTGTCATCGCTCTTGGACGAGGATAAGGACTAAGATTTTCCCCCATTTACGCTCTGAAATAAAGGTGGCACTCATCACCGTTATTTTCGATACCCAGTGACTTTGTGAAATTAAAATTAGTTCTTACATTGAACCAAAGCATTTTTCACGAAGATGTACGACGCTACACACGGTAGGAGATGGAAACAGAGTAGAAAACAAACAAAGTAAGTTTTTCGTCTCTCAGAACTTGACGTCAAGTCGTCGCTTTGCGACTCGTTTCGAAGGACAGAAAATTACTTTCACCATTAAGAAAATAAATAGGTGCTTGGCTTACCTAAGCCAGATGGCTAGCATGAAGGTCTCCTTTCTTCAATAATTTACTAAACACAGGTCTTTCAATCAACAAAGACATTTTTTAATCACAGTTCTTCTAGAAGTCAGTATCACACTTATCCAAAGGGATCTGGGAGCGAATGTATCAATCTTGTTCACATCTATCGATCACGAAAACACACGATGCATCCAAATAGCATTCAAATTGTACGTAACACAGAAATAATAATATGTTGAAGTTATTCTAACAATTTTCAATACCTTTCCGCAACGTTTGCTGACTGAAAAGCATATTCACGACAGCTCAACAACAATTAGATTATAATTGTCACCTTACCCGTCACCCGGGTTCGAATCCCGGGCGGGGCGACCAATTCTTTGAACTAATTTAATTAAAAGATTACATATTCATGTCGAAACATTTCCAAACTATCGGACTAATACTAAATATTAAGTGAAACATTCATTAAACGTACACAAAATGGATAATATATGACAAGAGCTTGTAGCAATTCTAAATAATGAACCACAATCTAAAACAAAAACCTCTTTTACAATTCATTTCTGTGTTTGTATGGTCATTGAAAACAATATAATTCAGTGTTTCAGTGACACACTGCATTAAAGCAAAGACGGAAGCATCCGCAGGCGGCGTGGATGATATGTCACTTCCGTCTCACGAAAGTTTCTGCAAGAAAGACTTTAAGTGGAGAGAACTTGCAGACGATTCAAGTAACTGGAACAGTTTATATCCTTACATTTACACATACGTCAGTGCACCAGATAAATACTTTTGGTACATAATGGATTCATGCGGCCTGACAATGTCCGTATCTTATAAAGCACAGGGACAAAAACGGTCCCCAAGCTGAGGAGGTTCCCTCCCATTTTCTCCGCTTACTCCATAGTGCGATGTTCTCCTAATGAAAATTCCCGACACCTATTCGTGTGTCTCCCAAATAGGGCGACAGTATAATAGAAATATCGAAAATGCAAAGGCATTGTGATTAGATGATTACAATTAGAATTAATTTAGCTTATTGTAAATATAAACATTATTTCGATGAAATGTTCACTTAAACCCTTTTAATTTCATATATATCTGTGTGTGTGTGTGTGTGTAGTTTAATAGCTTTCTCAGAAAGTTCACGATAGATTTTGAGTGTTTTGGAAGACATTATATCTTCACTTCTCGTCCCATGTCTTCCCTTTCCTTCCCATCCCGGCCCTTCCTGACCCGTCCCTTCCTTTCCTTCTCGTCTTATCCCGTTCCTTCCCGTCACATCCCATCTCGTTCTGTCCCTTCTCGTTCCGTCCTTTCCTTTCCCACTCCCGTCCCGTCCCGTCCCCTCGCTTCCCTCGCCATTCTGTCCCTTCCCTACCCGTTCTGTCCCTTCCCCTCCCTTCTCTATCCTACCCTTTCTGTCTCGCCTCTTCCCTACCCGTTCTGTCTCTTTCCTTCCCTACCCGTCCCTACCCGTTCTGTTCCTTCCCTTCCTTACCTGTTCTGTTCCTTCCCTTCCCTTTCCTTCCCTACTCGTTGTGTCCCGTCCCTTACTTATTCTGTCCCTTGTCTTCCCTACCTGTTCCGTCCCTTCCCTATTCGTTCTGTCCCTTGCCATCCCTACCCGTTCCGTCGCTTCCCTTCCCTGTCCATCACGTCGCGGCTGCCAATTAACGAAGACGCGGGCCATGTGTTGAAGCGGGCAGCAGACGCGGCGCAGTCCGCACTGGAGCGAAGTGCCCAACGCCTGGCTACGGATGAGAAAATCCGAAGTGCACGTTCAGAAGCTTCAATTATTAAATCTTTTTTCAGAAGACATTGATGCACAATACTTCAGCTGCAGAAAGTTATTTCAACTGTGTTTGTCTATTTCACGATTTTAAATACATCTATCCCTGTTTCTATACGTATGCGGTTCATTGAGCAGTTCAGCTATTCTGAAGATGCAGGGTGTTTTTGTATTCAAATGTGATAAGATAAGATAATGTGTATGTGTTATATGTGTGTATGCATGTATGTATGTATGTATGTATGTATGTGTATAAGCGACCTTTCTCATTTTAAAAAGTCGTTCATAAAATGACAACTAACGCACAAATTATTAACTATTTGCGGTTAATGGCACAAATAATTGCGTCATCACACTTCATTTTCTCATAAATTTAAAATACTATTACACAAAAAATATATACATGTATACAAACATATGCAACTCATTTATAATGTTGCTTCATTGCATTCTTACAAATTTGAAGACTCATTCCTAACGTCGCTCGTTTTCAAAACATTTCCTCGTGCAGTAAATCTTAACAGTATAGACAAGTTGCATTATGTATTCTTTTGTATTCGGAAACAGCGACCACAAAATCCTTTAGATAGGTCTTTCTTTACAAATCCACACTCGCATGTGCAATTACGAGCAGGTTTCCGGGCGTTTCGTGGGCCGCCTGTGCGTGGCGCGGCAGCGATCTTTTCTCGGGCGGCCATGTGGCGCCTCGCGGCCGCCGGTCCTCAGAATAGGCGCTCGTAACTTCGCTTTTACGCGGCGGGCGCTGCGCGTGGGCGGCGGCGACAGAGGGCGCGGGAGGGCTACAACCCGCAACGGCGCCGCCCGCCGCCGCTCGCCGCATGGCGCCTCGCCCATTCGCGCGTTGTGGTTGGTTTCGGTTGATTGATTGTTAGCGATTCCGGGCGCGTCAACTACTGTGCTCGTTAGTCCCGTAAGTGTAGTGTTTTTGCTCGGGAGTTAGCGGTGGACATCCCCCGCTGGATGACCAGATCCGGCGCCGACCTACCGTCGGCTAGCGGGGTATCTCCCTACCAGGACTCTCCCACCAGCGGGGCACCGCCCCAACTGGGACACGTTCTAAGTCCCCAACCGGTCTCCCGGCGTGTGTGGTACGTGTTAGTGTAAGTGTGTTTGGGGAGAGGATAGAACAAGAAAGAGGAAGGGAAGATCGCGCGCGGTCTGTGGCCCGTTTCTTAGGGTTCTACTCCGGCATTCGCCTTGTGTTGATCGGTGAAACACGGAAAACTACCGATCACAGCAAACGGCCGCTAGAATTCTCCTTCACACAGCGATTGAATTCGACCTAGCTGAAAAGCTAGTATCGAAAATCCTGCCGCTGTCGAACTCGAACCTCCCCGTCAAAGACGTTGCAGTTTACTTCGGAATGAGACAACAACGAGTTAAAGAGCAAACTGTGTAGACTCTGCCTTGATAAAAAAATTTTCTTGGTATCTCGAAATTGTTTAATACCTTGATATCTCAAAATACTTGATATCTAGAATTAATTGAAACAGCAAATGATTTGATTTCTCACACAACGCTATATCTAGAATTTCCGTGTACTTCTTGTATACTCACATGTAACTTGATTTTCACGCGGCCAGCATTTGCGACGGAGGGTGCCAGCCGCGGAGGCGACGGGGGGCCACGCCGCCCGCCCCACAGTCACACAGCGCTTCTCGCGTTGCGCTCATTTGCTGCCCTAATGATTTGCTTCAAAACGCGCCAATGTGGAGTTCAATTGAAACTACCATTTCTCGAACATAGATATCTTGATATCTCGCAAGTCGTGACATCTCGAGGATCAATCCGTTCTCTCGATTAGATGGATATCTCGCATGTTTTTGTAAACACGATTTTTTTGTGATCTCGTTGTTTTAGGTTTTCGAGGTATCCACAGGAAAACAAATACTGTAGTTCATATATGAATAATTATCATTCAGCGCTGGAGTCGGGGTTGCTCCCGACTACGTCACCATTAAAGTGCCAATTTATATTAGATCTTTTCCTAGTTCGGCCGTTCGCGAGAGATTTGTGTTCGTGCGTATGTGGTGTGTTTGTGTGTGTGTGTGTGTGTTTTCCCGCAACCCATGGCGGTACCCTAGGTATATTTATACGTGAACTTGAGAAGAAAGAATACTGTCCAAAAATCCCTGTTTTTTGCAGTACAATTAGTTCATGCATTTGGCAGTTGCAAATATAAAGCAAGTGAATTTTACACCCACAAAAGGCAATAAATAAATGATGTCTTTGAAATAAAAATGTTTCAACATTTCTTTATTGCATTTAGAAAAGTTGTTGGGTACGGAGTTGGTCATATACATCTTGAATGTTGCGACAAAGTTAACGTATGCATTTGCGATCACCTCATGAAAGGAAATTCAGTTACAGCTCTCCTGGGTATTTCAAGGCCATCGATCCAAACTGCTTAACAATCCTAAACGCTTTAATGAATGACTATCCGGAAATTCCTGGTGGTATGAGTCACAGTGGTCATTGTGGTAAAGTATGAGGGGAGTTAAGCGCTCACCCCTTCTGGACGGCTCGCCTGCCTGGCATCCTCGATTAACGCGAATTTTTGGAATTCTTAACCTAGTTTCTGTGTCGGTCGCACACATCAATGCTAAAATACATTAATTCTGTAATGAAGATTTAATTGACCTTATTAATTACTGAAATATATTAAGTAATTTTTGTTTATATGGCTGATTATTATCCAAAAGGTTTTCTGATCGGCTATCCTTTCAAGAAGTATATTGTAATGGGAAGTATGAATTGGAGTACTAACAAATGCGGTCACACGAATCATGCTACTTGAATTGCATAAAATGGTAGAATATCTACAAGTTTTTCTTCTAATTTGACTAAATATATCCCCTACCCTCTTGAAATATTGATACAGATGCGTGTAATATATTTATTTCTGGTATTCTGACGTTCGTGACTGTCAACATGTGACGAATGTCCACATCATCGAGTACCTATCTTTTATGGTCATGATTTATCTTTCGATAATATGATTGATTTTCGCTTAATATGTGTTTGAAGGGAACGTGATTTTAAAATTATATTTTCTCAAAAAGGGTTCCTATTTTTCTTTGATTTATTCTCGAGTAGAAAGAAAGAGAGAGAGGGGGAGAGCAAATTTCCCTTATAAAACCGTGACAGGTAGAAATTTTGTTGAACTCTCGGAAGTTTCGAAAATGGCAGTAGTTACAAATAACGCGAGAAAGTATATACTACTGTTGCACCACTTATTAAAATCTGTGATCTTTTAGAAACACTATACAAGACGGAAGAGTATTGAAAAGTAGATCAGTAAAGACATGTGTGTACTGGAGGCTACAGCAGAAGATAATTCATGCTACATCAAAACATAACGTGACTGTCATTCTAATCTGTGTAAGTTTTCGATTTTAACACAAATATTTTTGGAAGCACGTCAAACTTTTCCTCTAGAAAATTGTAGTTCTTTCAACGTGAACGAGGCGAATTGAACTGAACAAGTATTTTATAGTGAACACATCACGCGCAGCACATTAAATCGAAAGACGAACTCGCGCTGAAGTGAAGAACACTGCAAGGTCCGTACTATTTCTCAGCGCACGACGACGCATTCCCTCGACTCTCCCTGGGCCTCCCGCAAAGGTCAGAGCGGGGAAGCAGCCAGCACACGCCCGTGATCAGCACGTGGGCGCGACAAGTGAGTGACGGGAACGGCTCGTACCCTTAGCCTACATCCCACGCGAGCCAATCACCTGGCGGCGCACCGCAAAGGCGCCTGTTTCTGGCAGCGGTGACCTACCTAGCAGGCTGGCGGCGGGGGCGGGGAGGTGGCGGCGTCCACGGTGACAGCGGCGGCGCGTCGCCGCGTCCATCGCTCCGCCCGCGGCCCGCGACTAACGAGGCGCGCGTCCGCGCCCCGTCGCGCGCTTTGTCGTTGTCGATTCATAACCGCGCCGCTGTCTCATCGGCCCCTCCCGCCCGCCCGCCGGCTGACCGCTCGCTTCACCGCCTGCGCGCTCGCTCGTTCGCTCACGTACGCGGGCTCTCTCTTTTGGCCCAGCGGCTCACGCGCTCTTTCGTTCGCCTTCTAGTCCATCCCCCTTCTTTTTCTCTCACTTGTCATTTCGCCTTTTCTCCTGCAGTCCTCTCGTCCTCGTCCAAGCCAGCTCTCTTGCTCGCCTTGTTTGCCCTCTCGTCCGTTCGCTTACGCGACATTTTCATGGCGTCTCTCGGGCTTCACTCACCCGCTCTTTCACTGTTTTATCGCCCTCTCTTTCACGCATCCTCTCTCTCTCTCTCTCTCTCTCTCTCTCTCTCTGTTATTACGTCCACACACTGACCAGCCCCTTGACTAATTTGTGATTTTTGACTCCTTCCCGCCTGCTGCAACTCGCCTTCTTATATCCCACCCACCTTTTGCTCACTCCCCACCTCATTCAGTAGTCCAATGTGCGAGTCCCTTCTTACCGCTCTTCAGTCAACCATTCACCCACCTACCCATCAACCCAGAAATATACCCACCCAATCTGCCCGACCTGTCACCGAACAATCTACCCAATCACACGCGCACCCACTCACCTGCCCCGTCACCCACTTCTCCGATCTGGCACCTAACAATCTGTCAACCTACACGCCTGCCTACTTACCTATCTATCCACCTACCTACCAGTCAATCTATCCACCCACCCACTTACCCGACCTACCACCTAGCAATCTGTCCACCCACACAACCGCACCCGCGCACCCGTGCGTCCGCCGGCGCTGGCTGACGGGTCGCGTCGTCGCCCCTATATGTCCGCGTAGATTCCTGCGCGCGCCGCCGAGGATGTCGCCTCCCCGAGAGCGCCCGCTTTGGCATGCGCGCGGCGTGCGGGGCGGGGCGGGGCGGTGACGCGGCGAAGCGTCAGGGAAGCGGGGCAGACAGGCGAAGCTGTACTCCGAATTCCACCTCCGATTCGGAAAGTAGCGAGGGGAAATTTGAAACCTGTGAATTCCGGGAATCGGCAAAATGATTTGAAACTTCGGATCGTCGTCGTGTTGTCGTCATTCGAAAATTTCGAAACCTCATTTAATGTAGAATGTGACCCACTCCTCTAGGGATTCAAGTTCTTCTTCTATGATTTCGTTTTAATCAGAAATACGTGATAAATTGACTTTGACCTGTGATGTCGACAGAAAGGGAGAAACCTTATGGGGAAAATTGTACCGCACGTGCGAAGAACTCGAGGTGCGGTGGACGTGACAGGAAATGAATGGGTGTGGCAGGGTTTGGAATCAATGCCGACACCATGATGACACATTGGAACTGAAAATGTAGTGCCCATTGAGTCACGTAAAGCGATGCCTACAAAATTGCACGTTACCGCTCAAGAGGCAAATTAATTGTGAACAACCGTTTTCAAACTTTTGTTGTAAGTTCATCGTAATTCAGGGTCTAATGCTAATTACAAAAATATTAATAATGTATCACAGATATTATTTTTTCAGTGTAAAATAAAATTAGTAATATTTTCTCTCTTGTAAGAATATGTATCGACGGGGTTCAGCTATTCGTAGTAGCGTTCATTTTAGGTAAACCTGTACTTTACCTCGTGTTTTCATTATTCATGATATCTATTTCGCATTTTCTGAAAAATATCTGCTAATGTACTTCTCACACTTGTTTTCTAAGCAGATGCTTTAAAGGTTTGTGTAATATCGGTGTTAAGGACCGAAAATAATTTTTTTTGTCAACAAACGACTCGTATATTTGAATAACATTACGTATGTCAGAAGTTTATTGTTTTAACGATATGTAAACATTAACGTTCCGATAATATTTTAGAAGAAGCTAAACATTTTAATGCACACATAGCTTTGAATGAATGACTTTATTCATCTCTATCAACGAAAGAAACTTCATTTTAAGCTGTTATTACGAATTTGATAATCATTCAGACCTCAAAACTGCTTTTATTAATAAATCCATGTTTTCACGAGTGGTGGTTGAAATTTCGATGTCTTGTGTGAAAGTAGCGGTGCAACGCCGGATTTAACTATTACTTGTCAATTTCTTTTCCTTTATATCCGTTTACATGAGCGAATGTAAGTTGTGGAAATGAAACTGAAGTTTAGTAAATCAGGAGGTTGTAGTTTGGATGGTCACAAATTTTCGACTACAGCTGATTTACTAAATCCTATAGCCCCACGAAAAAATAATTGTAGAATCACTTTTTTTCGATTGATCGAACAACAGAGTAGGGAACCCACGTGATCCTTTCTTCTAAGAGTTGCCACTGCCATATTTCGGGCCGGACAATGCTCTGATCTGCTGAGGAGACTAATTCATACTTAATATTAGCTCTGCTGCCAATACCTAATATCAGCTAGCTCGCGAGTTGCTGATGACTCTGAATTGTGTTTTAGACAATTCATCAATGCCTTAATTGTGATCCTACATTTTCGGATATTTGATTTCACTCCAGGGCGATTTAACCCTTGAAAAGCCGACATCTTGGCATTCAGCTCTTTTCCTGGCCCTCCCCTCAGGTCGGATCAAGGTGCGCCGTCATGTGGCAACCGGATACGCTTGAGCGCAACGCCCTCGGCGAGAGTCTCCATTTATTGATTGGTTGTTGATTCCTGGCGCGCCAACTGCTTAGGTCGTTAGTTCCAAAAAGGTAGTGCATGTTTTTACCGCGAGAGGTGGCGGTGATCTGCCTCTCCTCTGGATGGTGAGATTTGGCGCCGAACTATCCGTCGGCTTGCGCGATTTTCCTCAACCAGGTATCTCCCACTAGCGTGGCACTGCCCAACCCGGGACAAGCTGTAAGCTCCCTGGCCTCTCGACATATATTGTAGTATAGTGCATGTAAGTGTAAGTGCGTGTAAGGAGTGAGAATAGGACAAGGAAGAGGAAGGAATGAACATAGGCGGTTCGTTGCCCGTTTGTTAGGGTACTACGCCGGTATTCGCCTCGAGTTGATCGTAGAAACCACAAAGCACTACTGGTCAGGGAGCATGACGTCTAGAATACTTCTTTAGTTACCGATGAACTCGACCTACCTATGTAGCTCGTGTCGATAATCCTGCCACAGTGATATTAATTAATCCCCTGAGCCACCTAATCCGGTATAAAGCAGAGATTTTAAGCTTCTGACATATATAACGCTTAACAAAAAGCTTGCCATGGCATGAACTCCGAAGCTCCAGTCATGAGCTCCCTGGCCTTCTTTGGTGTATCCCAAAAGCGCCCTCTGCTGGCGTTACAGATGTTCTTTTGTTCGATGTCGCACGCGCGCGCACGTGCGCCGTGTCGGTTGACGCTGTCCCCTCCTCTCTCCATTAACACATCACCCGTCCACGCCACTTCTCTCGACACCCCTCTCTGCCTCTTCCACCCCGCTCTTCGCCTTTCTCCGTTCCCTCATCGTATCGCGCCTTCTTCTCCTGCAGTCTCGCCAACGTCCACCGCCGGTGTGTCGCAGGGTCTTGAAATTGGCTCGCGACGTCGACGTGGCGACGAGATGTCAAGGATGACATTTTGAATCCTGTAAGCAATGTTTTAGACATGTGTTGCGTCAAATCAAACTACGTTGTGCTTCTAATAAAATTAGGGAAGGGTGTTCGTAGCACCTGATGTTAAGCATTGTTTGGGATGTACGAAATTTAGATGAATTGCGTGACGCACACCGTACTTTTCATTCTTGTATTCTTAGTTTGTATTTTGTCTTAATTTTTATTGTTATTGCCTAGCTGTATGTTCCTACGAGTGACAGTATTCCATTAGTGTAAGGGGAGTGATATCTGGGCGCTTTCCTCTATCCACCCCAATCTTTCTTTAAGAAATCAAAGAAATAGAAATTGTAAAGCTAATAAAGAGATTTTTTCCGACTCGAAAGTACCAAAAAAGCGTATTCACACTAGTTTTCACGAAGGGTGGCAAACGAGCACCAAGAAATTAAAGAGGAATAAATATGATTAGCAAAGTTCTCAAAGTGATTACATAGGTTACATAACAAATTATTACACAACAAATTGACTGAACTCATAGTTTTGAGTAACAAAAAACAGGATTTTAAAGTTGTATGATCAAGTATTGGCGTTATTTTACTCTAAGATAAATTGCAGAAAATGCTACAGAATTTAATATACCAGAATTTTAATGTTAAAGTGACTTAGAAAAAGAATTCGACACGATACAATCATTGTCTAATCATTGGAGACAGCTACAAAGTGTTCATCCAAAAATTATGTGCCAAATGAACTCATTAATTTTAGATATTTATTGAGACGACTATTCAAAGATTGAAATATATGGTAAACTGGCAGACTCATTACAAATTAGTTCACCAGGGAAATTTTATATTCTTTTTATTGCTGTATTGGATGATATGATAAAAGAAATAAAAGAGTATTACAGTTTTAAAAAATGGGAAGTAAGGAAATTGGCTAGTCTCATTTTATGCTACTAATTGTAGAATGTGAAGATAATCTACAAAAACTGATCCATCGGTTACACCTGTGTTGTGAAATTATGGTCTAAAATGTCAACAAGCAAATATAATTCAATGGTCATAAGCAAAACCCCAATAAGGTGCAAGGTGGAAATACAAAAGAAAATGATTGAACGAGAGTAATGTATTTCCAGAATATCAGCTCTCAGATATCCAGTTCGGGTCAGCTTCTTGCTCAAAGAATCCGAATTAAAGCAGAGTGTCGGGCTATTTGAACGACGCATTGGGGAGAAATAATTAACTACACCTCAAACCTAAAGTAAGATTTTAAAAAAATACTATAGCATGGCCAATACGTATTTCCGCTGCAGAAACTTGACCGGAAGCAGCAAGGACATGCCAAACCCTGAAAGCCAAAGTGATGAAAATGAAAAATAGAGGTTTCTGGAATGAACCATGTAAGGGTACAAAATATGTTACAACTAATCTTTAAATGGATACAAAATCGTAGAAGGAATGGAAAACAATATCTATCTCACATGTGGGAAGAAATAATTATTAAGAGGGCAAGGGATAACATCCCACAAAGAAGCAGAAGACTCGATAGTCCGCTCGCGAGATACAGGGATGTTCTGGAATAACAGGCTACATGCCTAGAAAGAAAGAAGAAGAAATTGAATATTATTTCGCAACTCCCTAATGTTAAATAGGATAGCAGAGATATAAATCAATATACTTGTGGCTGTGATCTTAAAAATCTTCATACTCCAAAGAATATTGATCTTCAGTACAATTTGTTTAAATGCTTGTCCAACTTTACAGTGATGTGTATCAATCAGTTAACACGCGCACAAAATAATCATATTTTCCAGTTTAATTGCTGATCATTTTCTGACATGTTTTAGGAATATTATTCCGGTGGGAAAAATATTGTATGTAATTGTCTCTTTTGATTGGAGACATCAATCCTTCACATTATATGATTTATTTTTCTGGATTCGGAATATGGCATGATTTATTTTTCTGGATTCGCAACTAAGCTGTAGTAGGTACGTATTTAAAATGCAACTTCCAGGAAACAGCGCATGTCTCCCTGAAGCCTTCAAAATACTTCAAAAGACTTTTGGAAAACTGTTAGGAAAAGCTATGATTGAAATTTCCTGTGGATTCAAAACATAGCCAAGAAAGATAGTAATGATTTGCTTAGGACACGGAATGGAAATGTTATGTGTTGTTCCCAAGAAATTCAGGTCAGCAGTTGAAATAGTGCAGCTTGCAATATAAGTTTGTAAATGTATGTATAATATTGTCGTAAAACATTACAACGAAAGAAGAAAGAAAAAGTGGTGTTGAGATAATAAGGTAAAAGACCTGTTGAGTTTGGCAAATGAGAACAATTTGAAGTAACAAATATGTTGATAATCGATAATCTGACGTCCTCTTGACAAGTGGTGGAGATTATTTCAGATCTTCATGAGAACAAAATGTAAAGTTTAAAACTTCACAAGACAGACTCATTGAGACAGTTTCAATCCATTTTAAGCTCTTATATACTCACGCATTAACCAAGCACCCTTTTGAAATAAACCGCTTTCATATTTTCACGACCACGAACGTTACATAAATGTTCCCAAAGAACACACAGGCAGGTTCCGGCAGAGCAAAGTAGCAAAGCGGCTATGGCGGAGGGAAGTTGCGACCGGCACAATCATAACTTAAAAAGTCGTTCTGATTTGTGTGTGTGTTCTTTGCCAGCTGCCCCCGGAACCGCCCAGCCACCGAATCGGGGACAGAAATATATCGAAGTGGGAAGGCGGGGATATTTCGTTTTGCTACTTTGCTGCTTTCGCGTGTTTGCAAACGAGGTGCCGATAAAGCGCGGCCTAAATTTACCACCGCGCGAGCGCGCGAAGGGGACCGCCCAGTGAGAGGCTTTGCGGTTTCAAACACGCGACTCTCGGGATTTAGCGCCCGCCGCGGCAGCACTTGAACTTGAGTGCGGCCGCTGGAGTAGGCGTCCGAACTCTGATGGGCAGCTCGAGAGCAGTGGCAAAACCGCTGGGCGGCATTGAAATCAATAAATCTCCCTACATTGATGCAGATCTGCTCTGCCTGGCTTAACACAGCACCGAGTCACACGAAATTACTTCGAACGGTTCAAAATAAAGTTCAGCGTAAAACGCACCTTTTTTCATCTTTACAGTCCCATTGTAGCCGTATGGCTACACCACTCCTTTGGTCTCATTATATCGTTTTGAATATAATTTTAACCAAATAACTGCAATATCTGTGCTGGCCAGCTAAAAAGCCGAACTAACGGGACAACTTTTGAAAAATGTCACTGTCGGATGAGAACATACATTTATACTCGATTTAGGGTAGTTTCGTTTCGTTTTATGTTGGCAAAAGTTGCTGCCAACCGTCACACAAATACCCTGTATATATTACTATCAAGCGGTAGGGACATTTTGTAAAATTTAAGTTTGCAATGAAACAATGACTACTTCCGTAGATTTCGCCAACATTCAAAGCCATACAAGTGAAGTTGTGTTAGTTTACGAGTGTTGCTAAAGATTTGCATTTTGCGTTTTGGTGCTCTTCGTTCTTTGCGTTTTATCGTTCAATTTATTTATTTAGTAGTACTAGGCGTTTTTGAGTTTTATTTATTATTTTCCAACTGTTTTCTTTAGTAATAAAAATAAAGTTAATTGAAATAGTTATTGTAGTTCATTATTTGTTGTTGTTAAGTGTCCCTTTAGTATTTCTTGTTTTAGATTAATTATATTTATTATTATTATTTTTTCTGAATTCATTTTAATTATAACTGGAAAATAATGGATAGCCCAACAACATCCGAGTCTATACTTAATTTTGAACCTTTGAAGATAACACGTATTCAAAGTTCTCTTCAAAAGGGAATTATCAATTTATTTTGTGGACTGTGGAAGGAAGCAGTGGAAGAAAAGGTCCATGTTACCCACTCTTGTTTAATAACGCGAGTGGCAAAATTATTACAGGTAAGATTGATTTTTCTTTTCTTTTCTACATCTTATCTTTTAAAACTTACAAGTGTAATTTTCTTAATTAAAATTGGGATGAGTATAGTTGTTAATTATCTTTACCATTACTCATGTATTAATCGTAATAAATCAAATTTTCTTTTTTTCAAGATGTTGTGTGTTTACAGGTGGGTGTAAAGTCAGTTGATAGTATTATCAACAAATATAAAAAACAAGAAGCTCTGACCACACCCAAAAAGACCCGTAAAAGATTCCGTCCAATCACAGATATTGACAATTTCACTAAGGATGCAATTGCCAATAAATTTTATTGTAGTTTGAATTCAGGTAATCAATTAGACTTTTTAATTAGTTTGTTAGTATACAGTTTTATTAATATAAACAATGATCATTTTGTGTTGTTTTATGTATTATTTAACAAGTACCAAGGATTATATTTAATGTAGGTTGTGGTATTTCTATAAGAAACCTGTACACAGAGATTGTGGGAGATGAAACGTTAAATTTTGAAGGCTCTCAGACCTCCCTAAAGCGAATAGTGAAGAACATGGGTTTTACTTAGGGAAAGGGAGACAAGTATGCCCATGTGAGAGAGAATGAAATTATAATTTTTAAAAGAGAGTGCTTCCTGAGGAATTACTATAGAAATACAAACTCCAACACACCAAAGGCAGTAATTTATTATTATTATTATTATTATTATTATTATTATTATTATTATTATTAATAGGGAGTGCATATCTATGATTTTGCATATTTTTGTCTATTGCTTCAGGGCATAGCTAAATGAAATTCCTTGACATGTGGTTAGAATTGGATGCTATGTAGATTAATATGTTAGTGCAATTTGGCAAATTTTTCCTGTTGGTGCATATTCATATAATAATAATAGAATATTTTTATGCTCCTATATTTATTTTGTTTAAAGAGAGACTTATCTCTAAACCATTCCTTGTTGTCATAGAATCTATTTATTTGGGAGCAGTCATTGATTAGAAAAAGCTTGTCACACTTTGTGTTTTTTCTTTTCTATACACAATAAAATACTTGTGCAAATGTAGGATATTTCTTGATATATTTTTTATACCAAGCAGAAAAAATGAAACAAGACAAACAATGTCCTTAATGAAGGTGCATAATTACTTCAATTATTTCTCCTGAGAAGTGAGCTAGGTTATATTATGTTTGCACAAAAATACATCTTTTCATTCCAAGTATCACATGAAATGAAATATTGTTAATTTTAATTGCATATTTCAGAATTTTTAGGTCATAGATGCATATTTCAAGATTTTTAGGACATAAAAATCATCTCTCTAATTATTATAATTCTTAGTTTTCACAGATGTACTTGTCTTGTATATCTAAATGTATTTGTAAATAGTCTTGTCAACATTGTTTCAGTTTTTTGTAGCTTGTTTGTAACCTTATTTGATTAGTAGCATTTGTGACATTACTTGTAATACTGGTTTTGGGCAAGTAGCACCGCATCTCTCTCTAAATTCCACATGCATTTTGAATTTCCTTGGCACAATACTCTAATTTTAATGTTGAAAATAACCGTTGTCTTACCTTGAATTTTTTTCACAGCAAGAATGTGTATTTAACTGGCAATAAATAAACAATATATTAATCTTGTACTGCTTGGCTGCCTATTGGGAATTATTTGGCATGAATTTGTAATGGAAACTGAAGTATAATATACTTTTGATTTGAATTATTTAACAAGCAATGAGGGTTTACTGTGTAATAACTGCATGTTCAGGGAGAAGCTTATAGTAATGTAGTCACAATAAGAGAGTAGATTCAATATTATTGTGCAACTATATATTTAATGTGCCATTTATATTGATTGTGTACATTCCTGTTTAAATAAACATCTTTAAAAAAATCAAAAAGTCATATTTATTACCATTTATCCCAATCTTATGAATCACACCCTATTGAAATGGTGAAAAAATGGGTAAAGAGAGAGACTGTCTCTGGTAACAATGGATAAGTTATTGAAGGCTTACTTATACTAATGATGATATTCATTATTTTTTTTGAACTTATTTTTATAAGCTAATGATTGAACAAATAAATCAAATGGATGCATTTGCATTGATATTGACATAACTGGACTGTTAGGAACAATTCATTAGATCACTTAAAAACTACCATGTATATCACGTTAATTAACTTCAATAATTGTGGTATTTATTTGCGTTCAATAAAACTCATTACTACCAGTTCAAAACGTGAAGGAACTGTTGACACACATCTCAAAAGCATTAATAACATAGAAGTATGACCGCAGATAACTTTTGAGGTTGTATTTTTCATTTGCACTTGACACTTTTTAACACTTCTTAAGCTTGCAATAGTTGATAATTCTTACTTAACTTAATAATTATTCACAGAGTTAATATTCGTTTATAGATGAACATCTCTTTTTAATTCTACCGAAAAACGAATCATGTATTATTGAACAGTGGACAAGACTCGAGACCGCGCGAAGATTGTGAATGACAACAAACAAAACAAAAGCGAGAGACTTGATCAGAGTTATAGTTTCATAAGTTGGCTATTCCGACAGGAAATCTTTCAAGCTGCCATATTGCGAATTTAGTGCGGCCTAATACACGGCCTGGAGTATAAGAAAATATAGTCACAGATATTGCACAAGCGTTGACTGTTCATAACAATACGAACTCCACTCTCACTATGAATATTTTAAATAATTATTTAGAATGTACACGGAAATGTGTTAAATTTTAAGGTGCAAATATCACCTAATAAAATTATACGGTCGCCATTTGCAAATAAAAATGCAACAAACAATCTTTTATTTATTTTACCAATGACCTGGAAAACTTAATGGATTGGGGCGGGCCTAAAATAAAAAACCTAGGCTTGGATTTCTGCAAGATTACATACAACTTTCTAGCTTTGAAAGTGTAATCAGGAACGGGGAGCAGTTCTGTTCGAGCAGCCGAGGCGAGCACATCGTGGCCGAGGTAGCTCTTATCGCAACCTGACTTTGCCTACGGGCGATAAGCGAACGTTGAACGTAAACTTCAAGTTCAAAAGTTTTATAATTAACATAGTGCCGTTATACAGTCAAAAAACAACGATCGTTTTCTCTCAAACAGTGAAGTGAACAAAACGCTAGTGAGTGAATGTTAACAAACAGTGGCCCCACAACGGGGCAATTAATAAAATACGCCACTGACGTCTTAAACGATACGGATTCACATTTGGTCAGCCACAATTAGGAAATAATGGAAGACGAAGAACCAACGCATACGCAACAAATTCAACACTTGCAAATGCAACTGCAAGTACAGCAACAACAGATGCAACAAATGGAGCAGCACTACCAACAACAAATTCAGCAATTACAAATCGTGCTCTCACCTCAACTGCAACAGCCGCAAACCCAGCAATGGCAGCAAACACAAGAACAACAGGTAATACAACAGCTGCATTCACATCCGCCAACTCAAGTTCAACTAATGGGAACTACGCCACAAGATCAGCGACATTCCCAACAACAACAACCCCAGCAGCAATCCGAAGGAACAACTTCAGATGCAAATACCATTCATCCGGACAGTAATAACAGGACAAATAATGTAAGTACTTATCAAACAACAAATCCAGAAGTTTCTTCTCTGCCAAGTACTTCCCTTTCAAATGAAAATTATTCTACATCTTTTTCAACTTACCATAACGATAGGAAAAGACCGAGATCTAATGATAATATAAATTACTCAGTTCAAACCGAAAATCGATTTGAAGTCCTAGGTGAAGTAAACGATAATGAACATAACAGAAACAATGAACCAAGTGTTAAAATTCCTCCGATAATAATACATAATTATAAAAACTTACATGTATTATTAAAAGATATAAAAGAAGTGGTTAAAGATGATTTCTCCGTCAAAATAATTAATGATAAGATAAAAGTTAACCTTAATACAATAGAAGATTTTAGAATTTTAAAATCTTTCTGTGCAACAAATAAAATTGAATTTCACTCATTTAGAGATCCTCACAGTAAGTCATTTAATTGTGTCATCAAAGATATCCATGTGATATACAGCGAAACAGAAATTTTTAACGAACTGTCAAAATCCTACCCAGTAAAAAAGGTGTCAAGACTTTACGGTAAGAATCGTGAACCATTAACAGTATGTGCAGTAGAACTCGAAAACAATGTTAAAGGTAAAAGTATCCTTAGTATGAATAGGTTCATTTACAGTGTTGTAAGAGTATTACCAAGATCAGTTAACAACAAACCAATCCAATGTAATTATTGCCAGAGATTTGGTCACACACAGGCTAACTGCGGGCTACGTCCGAGATGCGTAAGATGTAAAGGGGATCATCATTACTCAAAATGTAACATCCCAAAAAACAGCATAACCCCTGTTTGTGTTAATTGTGGTCAAAGTCACACAGCTAATTGTAGAGGATGTGAATACTATAAAGATATTTTAAAAAACAAATTTAATAATTACAAAAGTAAAATTCCAACCGCCATTTCGAGCCAAAATTTACAACAAACAACCTTTCAATATCAAAATAGTCAATGCCCCCCAATGAGACAAAACCCACCAACCTCACCTCTAGATCCAGTGAGTAATAGAAGGGCCCCTAAAAACTTAAAATATAATTCTCAAAACTCAACCTCAACTCAACATTCAATGCCTAACAGTTGGTTTACAAGAAACTTAATGCATAACTCCCCAAACTCAACCTCGCCTCAAAATCAAATGAGTAATAGTTGCCTTCCTAATAATCAAATACATAACTTGCAAAATTCTCTTCATACAACAAACAACTTACCACAATATATAACACAAATTATTACCAACACTAAATCAAATCTTAAATATAATGCTCCCGCAAATTCAAACACTTATTCAAAACTCTATTAATAATGGATCTAAACCATAAATCCCAGCTACTTAACATTTTAAACTGGAATGCAAATGGAATTAAGAGGCAGGAAAACCAACTTCGTTACTTTTTAACTTATTACAATATCAAAGTAGCCTGTATCAATGAAACACATTTACAACCGCACATTAAATTTTCAGTACCTGGCTACTGCACATATAGAAACGATAGATTATCTACAACTCATCAGGAGGAGTGTTAATCTTAATACATAAAGAAATAAAACATGAATATATTAACAGTCCTACTAATCAAAATTTAGAGACAATTGCTATCAGAACAAAAGTTAACAAACAAAATATATTAATAGTAGCAGCTTATAAACCACCTAATAAATTATTTCCACGTCAAATATATGAAGCTTTATTTAATTATAACTGTCAAATTATGATCATAGGAGATCTAAACAGTAAAAATAAAATTTGGGGATGTAATGTCACCACCCAGCAAGGAAGAAACTTGGCCAATCTGGCAGACCAATTAAAATTTAAAATTTCAGCTCCACCTGAGCCAACACACTATCCATACAATCCAAATTCAATTCCAGATATACTGGACATAAACATCACAAATCATTTTAATTTACCAATTTTCCAAACAGTAATACCGGAATTAGATTCAGACCATAATCCGGTAATAATTACCTTTCAACCTAATGACATAGCTGATTATTCTCCGCTTCCTACTAAGATTAATTGGTATAAATTTAAAGAATTGATCAATATAAATTACAAATACCCAATTTCTCTTAAATCAAAAAATGACATTGACCTGGAAATACACAATTTAACAAATCACATTAATTCAACCATCAGAAAAGTTTCTACATTTATACCTCGACCTTTCAATTCTTCATTAATAATACCTAGAAATATTAAAAATTTAATAAAAAGTAAACACAATTTAAGGAGATACTGGCAAACAAATCGTAGACCTGATATCAAAAGGAAAATTAATAAACTATCCAGAATTATCAAAGCGCGGCTAGATCAATTAAGATATGATAATTTCAGGGACTTCATAAAACAAATTCACCCTTCATCTCGGCACTTATGGACCACAATCAAAAGACTTAAAAACCCAAAAACAAGTATTCCACAACTCACATATGGGTCGACAACAGCAAACACAGACAACGAAAAATCCAACTTAATAGCAAAACATTTCGAAAACTCATTTACTAATAACCCAGTTGTTAACCAGAATTTCAAAGAAGAAATAGAAAATATTGTTAATCTTCAGACTCATTCTGCCCAAACCAGAATAAAATATATTTCGCCTTCAGAAGTAAAACACGAAATTAGAAAAACCAAAACCAAAAAAGCCTCAGGATACGATAACATCTCAAACAAAGCTCTCAAGGAATTGAGTATGAATGTTATTGCTGGAATAACTGCGATTTACAACGCGGCATTAAGAATAGGCTACTTCCCTAAACCTTGGAAAATCGCCACAATCTTACCTTTTTGCAAACCTAACAAAAATCCTAAGAATCCACAAAACTACAGACCAATAAGTCTGCTCCCAGCTCTCTCAAAACTGTTTGAAAAACTAATTCTAAAAAGACTTCAAGAATTTGTAGCAGAAAGTAATATAATCCCTCCATCACAATTCGGTTTTCGACAAAATTATTCTACCACCCATCAACTTCTAAGAATTACTGAATTCATAGCTAATAGTTTCCATAAAAATCAATACACTGCAGCCATCTTCATAGACATCTCAAAAGCTTTCGACAGAGTATGGCATCATGGCTTATTATACAAATTAAAACAAAAAGACACCCCGGACTACCTTTTTAACATAATCAAAAGTTTCCTCAACGACAGAGAATTCAGGGTTAAAGTAAACCTTACCAACTCAAACCTTCACAAAATTTCAGCAGGAATACCGCAAGGATCGCCACTATCGCCAACCCTATTTAACATCTTCATATCAGATATACCATTTCTAATTAATTCTCAAATAGCCCTTTATGCAGACGATACCGCACTTTTTGCCAAACATAATGTCTTACAAACAGCCATCAATCACCTTCAGGATGATCTTAATCTATTCACAGACTGGGCAGATCAGTGGAATATCAAAATCAACCAGAGTAAAACACACGCAAAAATTTTTTCACTACGACAAATAAACCCTCACACACAACTAAAAATAAATAATATTCCTATTAAGTGGGTGGATAATTCTCAACCTATTAAATATCTAGGTGTTCTTCTTGATACCAAACTCAAATGGAATAAACATTTGCAATCTACAATCAACAAAACTAAAGCAAAAATGGTACAACTCTATCCAATAATCAATAAAAAATCTAATCTGCATTTAAATACTGGAAAATTAATTTATAAATCGATTATACGACCAACGTTTACTTATGCTTGTCCAATTTGGAGAAATACCGTCAAAACTAACCTGAATAACTTACAAAGTACACAAAACAAAATCCTACGAAAAATAGTAAAAGCACCATGGTTCATTTCAAACACGCAAATTCATGACGAATTGCAAATCCCGAACATAACAGACTTCATAACAAAACAAGCCCAAACATTTTTCGATCTACTTCCAACTGCAATAAGTGCCAAAGATTTCAATCTAGGTCAAATCGGAGAGCTAGCTCTCCGAATAAAATCAAAATTTCCAAGAGACTGGTTTCATTCCCCATAAATGAATATTGGGTGAACAGATCAAAATTATAACTACATATTTCAAATTCCCCAAATATAATTTTCTATTATCTGTCCTAAAAATCTCTATTAAAACTGAATTTCTTAGTTATCCGACGGGAACCCGCAGTTAGGTTATAACCAAATGTTAAGGATCTGGTAAAAATTAACTCCTCTGAAAAACATGTATTGTTGAACAGATAGAAATAAACTAAAAAAAAAGGAACGGGGAGAAATCTAGAATCCTTTTTTCCTGTTTCAATCTAAGCCCAAGATGTACACAATCCAAATTTTTTCAGCTTACAATATAACATTTATTTAATTGTATTACAATTATGGCTGTAAGGCTCTCACCTCAGCTTTTACAACAAAGTTTCTCTTATTGAGAGAAACGACACAGAATTACAACAACACTTTAACAAATTTGTCAGACAAGACATCCCGTACCTCGGTACAAAATCAACAAAAAAGATGACATATTTAACTAACATAGAACTACTATTGTTAATAATTCTGTCTTACTCTCCACTTTAGGAGCACAGAATAAAACAAATGAATACAAAATTGCAAAAAGAACTCGCTAGAGTTACTATTGTTTACGTGGACATGAGTTGACCAAAAAACAGATTAAGAACTCTTGTGTGGTGTCAAAACAACATATTAATCACAGCATGATCGTGGTTTCTTTACACAGATGTATTATTAAAAAACTGGCTACCTCCTTAAGGCACCTTTTGCCCGCAGCAGTGTTTTCATAAAGCCGTTGTCGGCCGATCCGCGGCCTTAGAACGGCGTTACCCGAGGGGCCGACTTAGCTCGCTCACGGGGCCAAGCGACGGGCTCCAACTTAGAGGTCACTGCCACACGCAGCACGGACCCAACCGTCCCGTCTTCAAACGTTCCTCTATCAGGAACTAAAGAGCTGCATCATTAAAAACACAAATTAAAGAAATGTGCAGATCCCACAACCGAGCGCACTCGGATGCTTTCAATATCATGCAAGGCTACGTATCAAACACATCACGAGTCTGCACTTGCGGACCCATGCAAATGAAGGACGCCTTATAGGGATTTTGCTTCAAATTTAACACACTGCTGCAAATGAAGTCAACGAGTTAGTGCATCCTTGATACATTCTTACAACTATACACTTTAATATACTAAGAAACCAAGATCATGCTTGATATCGTAGGCTTCCGCGGCCAGAGTCATGATCTGGGCTGTCCGGGTGACGCCGCGTCGAAGGCTGGGGTGCCGACGTTTCGACCGACATATCGCGGTCCTCAGGCAGTACAGCCCTGAAGAGGACCGCGATATGTCGGTCGAAACGTCGGCACCCCAGCCTTCGACGCGGCGTCACCCGGACAGCCCAGATCAAGATCATGCTTTCTACCACATACTGCTCTACATTATTGCCCATTACGCGCCACCAACACAAGAGTATCAGAAATTAAAATAAAACCTTTAAAAAGCAGTGATAACGGTACTGAACCGGGCTCACTCGAGAATTTCAAATATTAATTTCGACAAACATTCGATCTAATAAACAGGTTAGGCTGAAGTGACAATGTTTCCGGGGCGCGCAAGCCCTTTTATAATCTTTGAATTTCTTACATATCACGCCGCGGCGCACTGCGTCTCCTCAACCTAGCGTGTCGAGACATAATACATAAAACACTAGCTCACCTGGTGGAAGAGGGTGCAATCATGTAGCTTATCTGCTCATTGGGCACAGAGCCGACTATAGACTGATTTCTTCTCGGATCAAGAACAGAGTTTAAGCATGTATTTGATAGTGGCTCGATCTAGGAGCTAGTGGAGAAGGCAGACATGTTCATGATAACATGAAATAATATTATTTCTTACAACATAAGCTCATACAGCATCAACCAGAGTTGGAAACCAGTCTATAACACCCAATTTTATATGTAATTCAATATTATGTCATGAAAAACAATAGGAAAGAGCTGAATTTAATAAAATAGATAGAAAGGTGTTTTTAAATCAATTGATTTCCATATCATAAATAAATTACGTATGCTTAGAGCATAAAGGTTCACCAAATTAAAAGATTTGTTACAATTCTTGATTTATAATGAACCACCTCATGGCCATGGGATCACACTTTGTAAATGTAAAGTACCTTTTTTAAGGTGCAGAAGGTATTAAAACTGCATCAACCATCGATATCTTATTTACTACATAAATTTTACTTAAAGCTAGATACTAAGGCTAGCAGGTTTTCAATGGATGTTGGCGATGGCTTCTCGGGTGTCGTAGCACATACTTTTTCATATCACAAATAACACTCATGTGTGAAACATGACAAAATGCACTGTGTTTAATAATTACAGAGCGATAATAGATAATAATAGATTTTCTCTCTTTTTTGGTACATTTGTGTAAAACTGTACACTGGGAGTCGATAGGAGGGACCTCAAAATTGGCCTCTTTACAGCTTTAATATATATAATTATTTATAGGGATTATGACTACCGGAAATAGGAGAATTACTTTAAGGGATAAAATAATCCTTTGCAAATTATATCATATAGTTGATCACCTTGAAATTTTTTAGATAAATACAGTTAAACGTGAACGTAAGATACATTGGTAGGGTCCACCTTGAAAATTCTCTTGTTCCAATTTCTTATGGTAATGTTTGTCCACCTATAAGGGTCCACCTTGAAAATTCTCTTGTTCCAATTTTTTATGGTAATGTTTGAATAATTCTTTCTCTTTCCCATTTCCACTCTCCTTGCTCCTCTTAACCCTCCAACGTGGTGACGAAGAGGGAAGCTAAGGCATTCTTTCGCGGAGCTTTCTTAATCCCTTTCCTGCTTCAAGATGGGAGCAGATGAACGAGAGTGCAGCCCAGCGCGCGGTATGCCGTCTCCAGACATGCGACTCTTTCACTCGTACCTGCGGTGCGTCATCTCAGTTTGCGGGGTACCGTCTCTGGACGTTCGACGTTTTCTTTACATTCACGGGGTGCCGTCTATGAACTTCGCCTTCGTCAAGAATTATGCGTAAATAATTCCCAACATTTTATTTTAAAAATTGACAAATATACGCGTTATTATTTATTATTATTTAAATATTTTCTCTGGTATTTAAATAAAGAAATCTAGACAGAAAAATAACATTAAGTAAAAATAATTTATAAAAATTGCATTTCTACTAATTTATTTCAATTGCTTTCCTGGCTTAAAAAAATAATTTGCAATTTTTTCAATTCTCTTAGTACGTCTTGTGAACCAAACGTAGATACTATTTTTGGGGAACTTGGTTTCTCACTCATATGCAAAGCGTCCAGTACTCGAATACTTTCCTTTTTGAAAATTTCGTCACAATCTGAAAACCCGCCCAAAACTACACATGCTTTGATGCATTTCCGCCCATTAGGTGATATTTCGCGAAGTCAATTTTTTTCCAGAGAGAGAGAGAGAGAGAGAGAGAGAGAGAGAGAGAGAGAGAGATTTCGCGAAGTCAATGTTTGTCCAGAGAGCGAGAGAGAGCGAGAAAGAGAACGAGAGAGAGAGAGACTCAAAGTATATTGTAAAAATATGCTCTTTAAGAAAGGTCATGTACAATTTTTTGAAACAAGGAGTAGTTTTCGTGTGATAAGGAGTAGTTTTCAAGCACTAATTGTGCTTGAAATTTATGCAATTTCTAAAAACGTTTTTTCAAAAACCACTCCAATTTTTTTATTTAATTTTTTCACGGATAGAAGAAATGCTTAAAATAATGGCGTGAGTCTAATTTTTGTTCAACTCACTGAATTTTCGCAATTGGCAAATATAGAAATAATGCGAGAAAGTAAGTTCTGTTGTAGCACCGCTAGTTGCTTTTTGAATTTTAGTGAGGCCGTAGAGGTGAAGTATTGTTAGTATACGGACACCGACGCTGAAGAAAACATTAAAGAATTATTTTAGGAAACCAGCACTGATGACTGCAAGCAACTTAAACTAACACACTGGTGTTCTCTATTATGATTGCCATCCTCGATGAGCTGATGGCTGGCAAACAAGAAACTTCGGTCCATAGTGCGTATCCCGCAAGATTGTGTAATTAAAACGGCAGAGATTACGGTATCCATTGGCTTTAAGTTGCAATAGTTAACTATTTTGGATGTTATATCTGTTTATACGAGACACAAGTTCAGAGTCACCAGGCGATAATCACATGAGGTCAATCGGTCATGAACACTTCATAACCCGGAGATGACCCTTCCTGACGCAATAAAAGGGGGGACAGTGTGTTTTTGAACGATGGTGCAGATATGGAGTCACTTCTGCGTCATGAGGCCTCTATATAAACCGGCTGGCGTCCCAGGCAATGTATGCAAAATGGCTGGGCAACGGGTGTCGCCATGGCTTCTGCTGCTACTTGTGGGAAGGTCGCTGGCTCCTCAACCGAGGTGCTCGTCTGGGAAGGAGCTCTCTTTCTCAATGTCGCACTCTACAAACGCCACAGGGCACCGGGCCGTCAGCGCCAACGTTGAGCAGCCGCTGGGGAGTCCCGGGTGGCTGCTGGATGTGGAAGTGAGGACATCAGGGTGCGGGCCCGACGACGTCCCACGGCGGTCGTTATCCATCTCGCTCAACGGGCCCCCGGAGGAGGGGTTTCTGGCCCCCTCGCCCGCGTCTCCTACGCCCTCCACGCTCTCTACGCCCTCGACGCCTCGGCCGGCGCCCCCAGGCTACCTGACGCTGCCCGGCCTGGGGCACTACCGCGCGCCGCCCGCGGCCAAAGACTGGCACGCGGCTAGCGACTTCTGCCGGAAGGAGGGCGGGGGACTGCTGACGCCGACGTCACAGCGCGAGGTGGAGCTGCTGTTCGAGCACTTCTCACTCAGCGCCACCGACGCCGATTACGCAGAGGGTTTTTGGCACAGCGCCAACGACATCAACGAGAATGGCAAGTTCGTCACTGACAACGGGGTACCTCTGGAGAACACAGGCTTTGCAGTCTTTGGAAATGGAAAACCCAAGAATTCTACTTCGCAAAATTGCCTCGTGATTCTCAGTAAAGGAACATTAGAAGAAGCTACTTGTTCTTACAAACGACCATTCATCTGCAAAATGCCTCTATGAACTCTATTTTCATCTTCTTTCTTTTCTTTTCCACATAAGTCATATGAAAACTTTTCTGTTGTACTCTCAGACCTAATGTCTCTATGCACTATTTTCGTTTTCTTTCACAGCTTACCTCTTAATGAAATCTCACTAGAGACAACAAAGTCGCACCGAAGAAAATGTAAAAAAAAAATCATATTAAAGAATGAAAAAATAATATAAAATGAATATATGCAAACTTGGTCCTACTTCAACACACGTTCTGATCATACCTTCTTCTCCCAAAAGAAATTTGACTTGGAATAAGCACGTTTCATATTCTTACTAACAACATACGATTTTGTACAGAAAACTGCGCAACAGTAGCAATGTAATACTTTACTGGGAATCTCCAAATCATGAAAACGAAATGAGATTATCTTTCAGGGTACGAAAAAATATTAATGTTTAATTATACTATTTATAATGTAAGACGTAAATGAATAATGTTGCAAATACAAATGAAAATATCAGAAAATATATTACCATCTGCATAGATTTTTTTCCCTTTTCAATAACTCAGACTTCCTTTCTTCCATCTTGTAGATCTTAAGCAAAGCACATTTTTCATGAAGAATTTACGGATATGTTAATATAATTTAATTTTATTGAAATTAATTGAAACAAAAAGCTTTACTAAATATAAATATAGAGTACAACAACATCAAAATTGAACGGGAAGACTTCTAAGATTTATTCCTTTATACCAAAAATAAAAAAATCTCTTCTTAAGATTTCTGGAAAATAAAAGGTAATTTTATTACTCAGACATGATTTTTTTTTATAAGTTTACCTTTTATTTTTAAATCTGGAAAACGGACAGCAATACGGAAAATTCGATTTTGAAAATAGAAATGAAAATTTAGGATATGTGTAACTCTGGTAAATAAGATATCTCCATTACACTTTCATTGATAGTTAAAGATAATAAGTTGTGGCGGATTCTTGGGGTAGGCACTGCATACTCTGATGAATACTGTACTAGTTTAATATATTTCAGAATAATAAAAAAATTAAATGACTCTTACAATTTCTATATGGTTTAATATTATTTATCTGGAAATGTGTAATGAACATTTCATTGTCGTGGTACGACAGGTATTTCCATTTCCGGCGTTTTTTAACAGCCCGTACGCCATGCATTTACACACGGCCATATTTTCCCCTATTAGTTTTAAATCTATCTTACCTTACAAACTATAACATTACTTTATCTTCATACGTGTAAAGTATATCTATAGATCAGTTTATCACTTCCCTTTTCAAGCCTGCTTGAATGCGATGCTATACTATATGTTGATGGATCCCGTCGTATTCCATTTTATTCACTAAATTTTTAAAAACTCTATCTTAATCTTGGTAATTGAAGAGCGAAATCAACATACTATAGGCGATCACTGCTTCATATTCTGCTCTTTAGAACCACAATCGTATCCTGGGCCAAAACACGCATCGATTTATCTTCTATGAGGCGCACAGCCTTCTGCCCGGCAAGTTGTAATCCCTGCCTTTCTCTTGCCTTCTGCTATGTGCAGTAAGATATCAAATTAGTTTCTTCTTTGTTTATCTGAACTCTTCCCTCACATTGTATAATGTTCGTGCTTCTTCCAATTGGATAGCTATTTGCATAGCATTGTTTAGTTTTTGACATTTGATCTCCTTGCGATTCTTTAATTATTTTTATTATTCACATAAATTTCTTGTGTGTTTATTACTAAATTTACTACTAAACTTAACACTATTCTCCGTTGTTTGGTATTATCCTTTCTTCCCATTATTCTCTCGTTATTTTTATTAGACGGCTAACATTGACCTTAATTTTCTATCGTAACATATTCTTCTGTAAATATCTTTTAAATGATGAGTTGTTATTGAACTCAAATACTCCATTACAATGTATTGTGACATACCTGTAGGTGGGTCCACAGAAAAATAATTCTTAGTTCTATAATTTGCAAGAACCAAAGGGGCAGATGACCCTTTCTCGTGAATGGGCTCTTGGGTGTACAAACATTGAAACACATGTACAACAGAACAAGAATGATTTATTGTATTTATTTTGAAAATAATTGTACTGTGAACAAGTAAAAACAAAAAGAACACTGTGCATTTATTGCTCATTATACCACAAGATGAATGTACCATAAGAATTAATATCGTGAACTGCTTTTCATTTCCATTACTCATTACATTTCTCATTACTTTCTTTTCTTGCATGCTTGCATCTGCTCCACCAGGAACACCGTTCCAGCCAGGCACACACAGACGCCGTACAGAAGAAAGGGTCCTGCCAGCTGGGTTACCTGCAGTTGCACAGGGCCTTCCACGCCTCCTGGACGGACGTCCCGTTGCCCATCCAGATCCAAACGGAACGCATGCAACCGATCCCAATGCTCGAACAACCCCGACTGCCACAAGCGGAGGATAAGGTCGTTCAAGACATGAAGGATCACGTGATTTCGACGCACGGAATAAACTCGGTAACCGGGAAATTGCAGAGGTTGTCGGACCTTGTGCAATAAGGTACGTCCTTCTTTTGTGTAATTTCTGTGACGAGAAATAACGGAATACGTTCGATCGTCCATAAGGGTTGCAGCCTTCCCTGTCTGAAGTATGTCTCGAACACACATATCTCTTTGAGATTCGTTAAAAAAGATATTCAGTTGTAGTTTCCATAAGGGATAGACATTCCTAATAGTGCTACTGTACTCAGAAGAAATACATAATCGGTCAATCACCCCTCGTATGGCACTGATTGTATTTAACTCCCCGAAATGCATGGGACACGTTAGAAAGCCATGCAGTAACCCGATGTATGCGTTTCCAGCTATGATGTGCAGAAGAATTGTGAGAATGACAATTATACGTTGAGAGGACGAAGAGGTGATCTTTGATGTCCCTCCAGTTATCAGTGCTTCTGTCATGTCAAAAAAGGCGGGAACTGTGCTGAAGATTTGGAACCGGCGATTTCGCACCAGTGCCCACATAAGCACCAACACTGCCATCGCACCACCAAGAAAGCACCAGGACTCCCGTTGGAAGGGCAGCACCAGCGCCAGTCCAAAAGGAATTCGGTCGGCTCGCCGCACCACCATGTGATCGCCAAACTGTGAACATTGATTGATAGATTAGTATTACCGGGTGCGGCAACTGCTATGGCCGTTATTCCTGTAAGTGTAGTGCATGATATATCGCGCGAGGTGGCGATATGCCTCCCGTCTATAACATGAGATGAGGCGCAGAGTGGGAATTTGACATGTGAGAGTTTCCCCTTCCAAGTATCTCAAGTATCCCAGCGAAGCACCACCCAGGGCAGGTCCTAAGCTCCCGAGTGGTCTGCGCTTAGAGGTGGCTCAGGGCATCAACTGATGTCACTGCAGCGCCTCTGACCGCGAGGTCCTAGGTTCCCACTCCACACGGCGGCAGGATTTTCGACATTAGCTTTCCAGCTAGGTCGAATTCAGTCGCTGTCTGGAAGGGAATTCTAGCGGCCGGCTGCTCTTATAGGTCGTTTCCCCTGCGAATGCCGGAGCTGTACCCTAACAAACTGCGCGCGGTCTATCTTTCCTCTTCCTTGTCCTATCCTTACCACTTACACACACACACACACACACACACACACACACACACTCACGTGCACTACACTACGATACTTGTCGGGAGGCCAGTTGGGAGCTTAGAGCTTGTCCCGGCTGGGACGGTGCCCCGCACGTAGGAGATACGTGGTTGTGGAAAAGCCCGTTAGTCGTCGGCAGGTCGGCGCCGGATCTCGCCATCCAGAGGGGGAAGATCACCGCCACCTCCCAAGGAACAACATTTACTACACTTACAGGACCAATGACTTGGCAATTGACGCACCAGGAATCAGTAACAATTAATCAAGGAATCCGGCTGGTCTCCCCTCATATGTAAGGGAAGAAGGGGCAAAGATAGAGAAGGAAAGATTGTGTGGTTGTTTAGACTCAGCTTCCCTTTTCTTACAGATCCATTCTGGCATTCGCCTATTACAGTAGGTCGGAGGAACCACTGGAAACTAACGATGATGGCAGATGGCCGCAGTAGGTTTCCTCCAGCTGAATTCGATTAAGTTATGTAATTTCCATACGGGGTAGACATTCGTAATAGTGCAACTGTACTCAGAAGAAATACATAATCAACCCCAGGATTGCATTGATTGTATTTAGCTCCCCGAAGTACATGGGACAAGTTAGAAAGCCATGCAGTAACCCGATGTATGCGTTGTTAGCAAAAGAATTGTGAGAAAGACAATTATACGTTGAGAGGTCGAAGAGAAGACCTTTGGTCTTTGCCCGGTCACAACTTGATGTCAAAAATCCATCACTATCGGGACTCGAATCCTAGGCCTGCCCGGTTCAAATTCCCTGCAGAGGTAACAGTGTTACTCTGTGCCATTTTTTAAATTTTATTTTTCGTCAAAAAACAGTTGAAACTATGTATGACGTGCGGGAGAAGTTAATTCTGTACACATTTTCAAAATTCTGTGATCCCTACACTAAGTCATATACTACATGAACTTCGGGAAAAAAAGAAAGAAAGAAAAAAATCTCTCATGTAATAAAATATATTTTCAAGGATATAAAAGCAATAAATGTTGGGCTCTTATCCTCATGTCCTTCGTCAACTTCCTGCTGCGACATGGAGAACGATATTTTGAATAACTATATTTCCTACTGAATTCTAGAAGACGTGCACAGATAATGAAGTTACATTTATGTCCAGAAGCAAAACAAGGGGCCATCTTAGCATTTGCTCAATGGATCAGGGAAACTGGACGAAAAACCTGATCGAGATGAGGGTCATTGACACGGAGGTTGCAGTACAATACTTGTACAATACTTGCCAACTCAGCAGCTGACTGAGACCAGATTGTGAACGAGCGTGAGATGACAAGATATACTCATTCATGGAAGCGCCGCGTAAGAAATCGAGTTTGAGCGCTGAACGTAGCTCTTGAAATGAAGGAAATCCGCCACTCTCGCCCAACTCCGGACTTCCGTCATGGCCTGCAGTCGCTCAGAGACAACAGGTCTGCAACATCTCTGATCTGGAGATCCAAGCGTTCGAGTTTTGTCGGTGATGGATTTCCGACACCGGGTCAATGACCCCCATCTCGATCAGGTTTTTCGTCCAGTTTCCCTGATCCATTGAGCAAATGCTAAGATGGCCCCTTGTTTTGCTTCTGGACATAAATGTAACTTCATTATCTGTGCACGTCTTCTAGAATTCAATGGGAAATACAATTATTCAAATTATCGTTTCCATGTTGTCGCGGCAGGAAGTAATAAGAGCCAAAATTTATTGCTTATTTATCCTTGAAAATAGATTTTATTACATGGGAGTTTTTGTTTGTTTTTTTCTCCCTTTCAAAATTCAAAATTTAAGTAGTATATGACTTACTGTAGGGATCACAGAATTTTGAAAATGTGCACACATTCACTTTTCCCCATAGCACGTCATACGCAGTTTTTAACTGTTTTTGACGTAAATAAAATAAATAAATAAATAAATAAATAAATAAATAAATAAATAAATAAATAAATAAATAAATAAATAAATAAATAAATAAATAAATAAATAAATAAATAAATAAATAAATAAATAAATAAATAAATAAATAAATAAATAAATAAATAAATAAATAAATAAATAAATAAATAAATAAATAAATAAATAAATAAATAAATAAATAAATAAATAAATAAATAAATAAATAAATATACTTTATAGAAGGCACGGATTCAGCCACATTTTGGAGGAGAATTCTAGCGGCAGGTTGCTCTCATCGCTAGTTTTCCATGGTTTCTCTGTTAAAGTCAGGCGAATGCCGCGATAGTACTTTAACAAACCGGCCAGGACCGAGTAAATATTTTCAATTTCATATTGCCCCCTTCCACACATATTTACACTTATACGCACAACATTATCACACACATCGGGAGAGCAGTCGGTAGCTTGACCCGTTGCTCCTAAAACAATCGGGCGATTCTACTCATTTACGCGAATATTTTGCTATTCTGTTTGTAAAACAATATCCATAATTTCATAAACTATATTTTTGGTGTTCGAGATTATTGTAATCCCATGAAAACACATCACTGATCCCCAGCACTTAGTTGACTATCCTAAGATTTCGAACTTTTTCTTAAATCGACCTCTTTACGACCTGTTGACTCTAAAATACGCGTTAGATACATCGGCCCCCGAACATTTTTCTCTGTAATATTCAGTATAAAACATAACCATAACACCGAGATTTGTGTATAAACTTACAGATAACAATACCACATACCAATATATATATATATATATATATATATATATATATATATATATATATTAATTTAATAGTTATACAATTAAATCATACATACTAAGAAAGCAAAGAAAAATAATGTAAAGTAAAACGCGAAACTATAAGCAGTGAGCCCCAATTCTTCAGTGGTCCACGAGTCTCGATTTTGGTGATTACTTTATCGTTAATCTTGATAAAAGAATCTACAAATTATCTTTAATATCGTGCAAATATATTTTTATTAAATAATGTATAAGCTATTCAGATATAGATATTTTTGTATTTAATTTAGGAGGGGTGACACCAACTTAAGCTACGCCACTTGAGTGTTTAGGATCTGGTCATAATAATTAGTAGTGAGTCCTGCAGCGAAAGTTTCTTGCGCGATACAGGAACGTGGAAAACACTAGTTACAAACATATAAACATCCTAAACAACGCGAAAGAAGAGGGAATTTGTTGTTTATTGTGCTTATTCTATCTCGAAATTATCAACTTCATGCATATTTTTAGTAGTCCGTGGAATCTTTTTTCTGTATTAAATTAGCTGATATACCAGTCAATGATTCGTATTAGGCTATTAACCACCGGTCAACCCGTTCGTTTTCATTAACCTCATTTAAAATTTAATCAACCTCATGTGGAATCCCCGGTCTATCTCATGCAAAGAAAATAATTTGCTTACCTGATCAGAAACGACAGTCTGATCCTCAATATTCGGGTAATGCCATTTCCGGATATTAGCAATTCTCTTGGACGGTAATTCTAATACGATTTTTCTTTCCACAAACTCTTTTTCTGTTGATCTATTTTTTAACGGTTCCCATCGCATTCCAAATCCAATTAGTAGGCGTCCAAACTCAAGTTCACGTCTACTAAACCAGGTTACATCTCTGCTATCAAACCACACGGCTTGGTCTTGAATTCTAAATCCAAATTTCAAATTTTTCAAACTTTTAAGTCCAGCGTTCAGCTGAAGTTTGCCGGTACGTTCATCAAATGGCTCCTTACAGAATTCTGATAGAGTCTGTTCCTTAGTTTTCCATTTGTCCTTTCTACGATCATACGTTTTCGCGAAGGACACGTGAGGTTCTGCCTTTGGATACAGAGCAATTACCCGGGTCGTGCCAAATTGGAGAAAGAACTCTCTGTGTATTTCTTGCAGTGTGGTGACAGTTAAAGTACTTGGACCCAAGCACATTAGTACGAAAATACTGAGAGGGTCAATGGGCTGAAAATAGTGAGCGTGAATGCGAACAATTTGCGCCGGACGCACAGTCCGCAGCACCACTGGCAGGACGTGAAGATATCCCCGAGCCGTGCCCCAGGCGCCATTTGCTTTCGTTGCGATGGGGATGTTGGCCGCATGCACAGACGCTGTGATGGTCCAGGGCCGAGGCAGGTCGTAAAACGGAGTCAGAACCACCTGAGGAAATGGAAGGACGAAACAGTTTTACGAAGACTTCTTGGTTAATTCTTAGTTTACGGTACGGTTCACTTAGAAGAACGAGTCATGCCGAGAAAGATTCGGTTTATTCGCTTCCGGTTCATTCTGCCGCAAGGCAATGTCTTCGCATACGATTTTTTCCTGTCACATTGCAATGCCAAATTACTTATTACCGGCTTATTTGAATGCCAAGTTACTTTCAAAGGCAAGTTTTGTCGCTTCGCTCGCCGGATCCAAGTCACGGCGAGGCTCGGGCCTTCGGCACTCGCGTTCACTATAAACAACCTTGAGTTTATCCACCGCATAATTACCAATTCACTTCACAATTCACACATCACCCGTTTAAAACCTCCATTGTGAAAACTCACTGGCCTCCAATATTATAACTGCGCAGTTGCAAACACGTTGTGAAGAAAGATTTGTTTAGAATCGAATCCAACAAACAGTTCAAAGTGAACGAGAGTCGTACCTTAAAATAAGAATTAGCCAATTTTTTGATTGGTTGATAGATTGGTATTTCCAAGCAAGTTAACTGCTAAGGTGGTGAGTCCTGTACGTGATGTGAATGTAATACCCCGGGAGATGGTGGTGTTCCCGGCGCTGTAACGAGAGATAATTCGGCTTACGAGGCTCCTCCCCTTCCCCAAGTACGTTCCCCCAGCGGGACCCGCCCCAGCCGGGACACGCTCTGAGCTCCCGACTGGTCACGCGACGTGTGCGCTGGTGTAAGGTTGGTATGCGTGTGTGTAAAGTTTGGGGATAAGGATAAGGAGTGAAAGAGAAAGCGCGCTTTGTAACCCGTCTGATAGGGTAGATCTGCTTCGGCATTCACCAGGTATTGACAGACGTAAACACGGAAAATAACCAATTAGAGCAACCGGACGGTAAACTTTGTCTTGGGGTAATAGTCTAGCACCACGTGCGGGGAAGTGGAAGGGCGGTAAGGGCAAAAGACACCCTCCAGGCCGTTCCCTATTCTCTTCAAGGCCCAAGGCGGAAGAGAGAGAGCAATAACAACAGCGATGACCCCAGTGATAGCAATCAGCAGTTTATTGGGCTGGAATTCTTACATAGGCACCTGAAATTGTCCAGCCTCGCCAAGGACTGTTCTCCGGAAGAGACACTTTGCAGCGGCCATCAGACGATTTCGCGACACTCGAAGTGCACAGCAGTCAGGGGAGAGAGCGGGAAGCTACTAGCAGGACGCCGGAAGGTCGATCTGGACTAGCGGGGACAGGGGAGGAGTGTCGGCAGGGCCAGTTTGGGCCGATCTGACCCGACTAGGGGTGAAAGGAGGTCGGCAGGGCCAGTTTGGGGCGATCTGAACCGACTAAGGGTGAAAGGAGGTCGGTAGGGCCTGTTTGGGGCGATCTGAACCGACTAGGAGTGAAGGGAGGTCGGCAGGGTCAGTTTGGGCTGATCCGAACCGACTAAGAATGAAAGGATGTCGGCAGGGCCAGCTTGGGCCGATCTGAACCGACTAGGGGGGAAAGGAAGTCGGCAGGGCCAGTTTGGGGAGATGTGAACCGACTAGGGGTGAAAGGAGGTCGGTAGGGCCAGTTTGGGGCGATCTGAACCGATCGATCCGAACCGACTAGGGGTGAAAGGAGGTCGGTAGGGCCAGTTTGGGGTGATCTGAACCGACTAGGGGTGAAAGGAGGTCGGCAGGGCCAGTTTGGGGCAATCTGAACCGACTAGGGGTGAAGGGAAGTCGGCAGGGTCAGTTTGGGCTGATCCGAACCGACTAGGGGTGAAGAGAGGTCGGCAGGTTCAGTTTGGGCTGATCTGAACCGACTAGGAATGAAGGGAGCGCGGCAGGGCCAGTTTGGGCTGATCTGAACCTACTAGGAGTGAAGGGAGGTCGGCATGGCCAGTTTGGGCCGATCTGAACCGACTAGGGGTGAAAGGAGGTCGGCAGGGCCAGTTTGGGGCAATCTGAACCGACTAGGGGTGAAGGGAAGTCGGCAGGGTCAGTTTGGGCTGATCCGAACCGACTAGGGGTGAAGAGAGGTCGGCAGGTTCAGTTTGGGCTGATCTGAACCGACTAGGAATGAAGGGAGCGCGGCAGGGCCAGTTTGGGCTGATCTGAACCTACTAGGAGTGAAGGGAGGTCGGCATGGCCAGTTTGGGCCGATCTGAACCGACTAGGGGTGAAAGGAGGTCGGCAGGGCCAGTTTGGGGCGATCTGAACCGACTAGGGGTGAAGGGAAGTCGGCAGGGTCAGTTTGGGCTGATCCGAACCGACTAGGGGTGAAGGGAGGTCGGCAGGTTCAGTTTGGGCTGATCTGAACCGACTAGGAAGGAAGGGAGGGCGGCAGGGCCAGTTTGGGCCGATCTGAACTGACGGAGGAGTGGAAGGTATGTGCACATGGGCGACGAGCTCACGAGTAGCATTCGTCCCCCCGCTAAGCGGAGGTCAAGCTGTTTTATAGGCCTTTACTGCTGAGACGCTCTTTCCGAGGGGGAGCTACGCAATTATGCTTACGTGGACGCCAGCTGTCTGCGGCCACGCGACAAATTCTAGACAGTGGATGAACTCGACCCAGCTATTTGGCTAGTGTTGAAAATCGTCAGGATTCGAACCCTATGGCCTGCCGGTGAGAAGGGCTCTCATCGGTAGTTTTCTGTGGTTTCTCCAATCAATACCAGGCGAATGCCTGTCTTTACCACTAACGATCAATCATCTCCCTCACCGCCAGGCGTGGATGAAAAATAAAAACAGAACCCACGCTTGGAAACACTGCTAGCTGACAAACGTGGGATTAATCATATCCCAAATGCCGAATACATAAATACATAAAACTACAACAAAATGTATATTAACTACCAAATATAACACCTGATAACAGTGTCTACTTTCAGTTTGGATTCAGGCTGCATTACCTGGCGAAGTGTTTGGTCGTCCAGGCAATGTAGGAGGTTCGTCAGCGCTTCAATGTACTGCTCCACTAGATCCGCCATCGCCACATACCTCTGGACGAGACCTTCCCGCCCCCCGCTTGGCGAGACGGAGCGAGGGGTCGTTTGCATCACCAACATCAGGAGGAGCATCAACCTGAGACACAACCAGAGCTCTGTTAAGTAAATACTATTGGATAAGGCTTCCGATTGGGATAGGCAACGTTGAGAACTTCAAAATAATCAAAATTCATCTTGTCTTGATAAAATTAATTAGATGTAGTTACAATCCAAATGATCTAATTTCTATTTACCAAACAATTTCCATGCTGCCTTACCAAACAATACCAACGTGCCACTCTTTTTTAATGTCATCTTTTCCCAAAACGTATTTTCACTTTGTATTACTCTCTTTACATTAATACACATTGCAGTAAAAGTTGCTTTTATTACTTCTGATGTTTTCTTTGAAAGTTGAAAAATTACATTGTCATACTCAAAGGTTATTATTTCATTATAAGTATTATATTCATTATGCAAAATAAGAATATCCACCCGCCATAAGCCACGAGTTCATTCAGATCGATTGGGGAATATAAATTTTGAAGAAAAATAGCTAAATTGTTTAGGCCGTAGCGTTGACCACTAACGGACAGAAGGAGAGACGGACGGACGTTTTGCCGTCAATCGGTTTTTCGGTATCAAGAAGAAACTAAACATGGATTCCGGCTACGCCACGTGATAGAAGATTTTTTTCTAAGATTTCTATTTTTAGCAACAAGATTTATCCAATTTTTCGTTACCAGAGCCATTTGTCGTTTCCCGGCGCACGTTACGTAACTTTCTCTTCTTACGAAGAACTTTGTAAGACGAGAAAGTATAAACGATGTACTATATGCTGTAATAGGGTAATAGCTTAATCAAACAATGATGTGCGACACTTTTATTGTTCTTTCTTCTCGTTTCGCTTACAATATTAATCAATATTACCATTTTAGTGCCAGTTATAGCGATGGAAATATTGTACCAATATATTTTTCATTTGGTTTTTCTCAGCACACAAAGAAAATTTGCATTAGTGTGGTAAAATTTTCCTATGTGTTTCTGTTTATAGTTAATTTATTTTTCTAAATTGCTGTTAGTTATGCAATTATCTGTAGAAATTATGTTTTGAGCTGAGAAGGCTGCTATATTTCGTAAATTTAATATGCAAATTCTAGATAAACATTTACATTCAAAATGCATTACAGGTTAAATTAGTTTTTCTACATCAACTGCATGGAAGAAGAGACGTGAGCAGACCCAAAAAAATGATGGAAGGAAAACCTGCGAAGACGGAGTATGCTGAAGAAGAAGAATGCATTACAGGGCATCGGAAAATTAATAAACCCTCTACTGATTCCTTGATTTAATCAATGCCATGCAGATGAGTTTCGTATACTGAGGAGTTGCATTGTTCTCCCCATCAAATGAAAGAAATGACAATAATAAGAATCTTAAAACAGTTAGAAAATTCTTTTTTTTGTCAGTACGAGGCACAAAAAAATGTAAGAGTCAACTGTCAATTGTTTAAAAAAAATATAGAATTACATCCCAAAGGCGAGTCAAGATTCCAAACGTAAGAGTAAAACTGTACATTTTATTACGAAGAAATCAGCCCAGGCGCAAATGCAAATTGCCGTTTGACACAAATGACAAGCCGCAACTCAAGTTGATATCATGCATAATATGCAACGCTACATCCTCGGTCGTTAAAACTCAATTTTCAGACCCAACCTGAATTATATTTATGGCTTAATCTACAAAATAAAACTTATTTACAGCATCTACTGCATTTTTTGGAAGTTCATGCTGCTCAAAAATTCTAGTTCTGCGCCCTCCTCAGAAAAATGAATTATGGAAAAAGTTGCACAACGTATAAGTCGTATACATTATATCAACACCTTTACTTTGTGCACACCTCAAAGGCTTGTTTCGATAACGATTATAATTTCATGCGCCCATGTAAGTGAACAACACCCCTTAAGGGGCTTGGAGACGCGTTGCGTCAAGGTGCGTCAAGACTGCCCGTAGGCAGTGTTCCGCTCCCGAGTTTCGACCCAGGCTTCCTTCGAAGCCTTACCCCCGACGCGGGTCTGGGGACTTTTATCTAAGCAGGCGCACCCCGTGGGCAGTCCCGCCTGCGCCTGGGATTTGACTCTCACTTTCTCCGCCAGATGTCGGGCTCAGTTAACTATATCCGAACTGTCTGGTTGGGAGAAAGTGGGATCTCGTTAGGGCGGGATGTTGTCGGAGGGATTTAATTTTGCCGGGCATCCTGCCAGGGTTCTTTTACATGCCAGAAGAGTGTCATGGCTACTATGCCGGGATCGAAACCGCGCACTGGGGGCTCAGAGGCCAGTAAGCTAACCCCTCACCCACCGAGGAGCCCAGTACATACTGTCCGTACATACAATACCGCAGATGGTCTTGTCTGGCATCGTCGTCCGTAGCAGGGGCAGGGGGTAGCTCTTGTGCATGATATCCGAATTTCAGCCAATGAGCTTCACACACCACTTTGCGTCACAATATTAGCGGGAATTTTAAATGCAGCCAGGTACCGAAATGATCACATCGTCACAAGACATTGAAACATTTATGAAGAATTTCTTTCAAATATTGCATCTTATACACCTCCATCGCGTTATTTTTGGTTGGTTACCATCGAAAATTGTCATTTTGTACTCAACACTGTTCGCTCTCCATGCAACATGGCGGATAGCGTCTGGACTGGCTCTTCAAACAAAGTGCCCGTGCTGTGGTCACGTGGTTCGTGACGCAAACTGGGGATGCGCAGAACCAGCTAAAATAGGTACACCCGAGGAACTCACCCATGTGTTTCCACCATGGTTCGAAGCATATACTTGGGTTTTTCTAACGTGGCGGCTGAGGGTAGTATCTCCAAGATGGAATTCGGCACGACTTTTTGCGTGTTTCTTGGTCCTGCCGAAAGATATCGCATGATCGCGACCGGATCAGGTAATGTTGCATATCAAGTGACTCTAGCAGCTGGACTGAGAATAACTCAAAAAGTGGTGCCGAATTCCTTCTTGGAGATACTATCCTTAGCCGCCACGTAAGAAAAACCCAAGTTTAATAATGGAGTGATGGGGTAGAGTGGAGGGCATTGGGGTGGTGGAACCGTGTTTCTATATATTCCATCGTACTATTTCGTATGACAAAGTCCGCATCATTTAACTAAGCAATGAACATCGAACCTTCCATTTTTCATAAGCTAGCTTAGTTTGCCCCAAATATTTAAAAAAACAGTCTTCTATTTACTCAGTCATCAACATAAATGTTGTCTTAGCCAACGATTAAAATCACGTAGCTTGGCAATCGATCGTTCACAAACTGCTATAATTTACTCTAATTCATGAAATATTCTGAAGAGACGAACAACGACCAAAAAAATGCGTGCGAGTGTTCGAATACATATGCCACCCGTCAAAATTCAAAATCCACTGGCCGCCACTGTTTGCGTGTACACACTGTAATGAAGTTTTTATAATTCTGCCTCTCAAGGCCCGTCTCCACGGTGGCATTATGGCACGGTCTTTCGGGTTTTTCTGTCGTGCCACTAGGTGTCGGAAGATCACAACCGTAAGATCGCAATCGTAGTTCTGCAGATGAAGCGGCAAGACCGAGAAAGACGCGAAAGTCCGTGCCATAATGCCACCGTGGAGACGGACCTTGAGGGGCAGAGTTATAAATCCCGCACTATAACCGTGAAACGGGTACTCTGAAACGAGTGGAATCTCCAAATTAGAGAAAGATTGAATTGATTTATTTGATATTCTGTGCAATTTAATAGCACGTGTCCTGATATTTGTTTCTTAATAAAAGGTTACTTTAGTCCCACAGAAAGTTTAGTTTCTCACAATACGCGGTCTGTTTATTTACTTACTAATAACCAATAAAATCGTGTCACGTTTAAAAGTTACACAAGCTACATTTAGTGTTCAGGATCAGAACCAGGGGCCATCTCAGTATTTGCTTAAAATATCAAGGGATACTGAAAAAACTTATCGAGAACTGGGAGTCGTTGACATAATAGCTGAATACAATATGCTGTTAAAAGAATATTACTTTTTTTAGAATTACAGGATAAAAATGGTAACTAATGCATTAGTCATCCTTAGGAATACTTATACAGTCGACTCCGGTTACAGTGAACTTCTGGGTACTAACAGTTTTGGTTCACTATATCCGAGGTTCACTGTATCCGATGTCAAAATTAAATAAAATTTGTCCATAACGACTGATTTTGTTAATATAGAGGTATAGCAAAATACATGAACTACACGATCAGAAAATTTTAATATCTTTATTTGTCCTTAAAAAATCAATAATTTTCTATCCTTTGCTTCGTACTTATTCTTTCGTAATTTCTATATATCCTTTTCCAAGGTTCGTGCTCTCTCCATACTTGATTCTGTATTGCCCTCTATCTCTAGATATCGCAATGCAGTCTTGACCTCTTTCAATGCCTCTTCCACTTTTGGAACACCGTCCCACTCTCCGAAGGCCCTTCTACTCGCTTAAGAACATGCGAGATCCAATTGTTAATTTCCAGGATTTATTTCCTACCTTCACAAGAGCCGAGGTTCAGGTTCATTACAACCAAATCTTCTTAAGCGTATTTGTAATGTAAGCGAAACTGTACCTGTGACTTAAGTTCTCTATAACCGAGGGTTCACTGTATCCGAGTTCACTATAACCGGAGTCGACTGTACAATGTAACGAAGCTATAGTTCCAGGCTGGACGAGGCCTAGCCTTACCTTCCACGTTTGAAGTAATTTTCTCTTTGAAAATAATTATTTCAAAAGAATGGAGAGTACACAAGGGTTCAATAACACTTAAACTATTTTGTTAATCCTTAATATCACGATCATGGCGATTCCATGCCTATTAGCTTGGAGACGCCACAAGGGTGCAATAAATGCTTTGAAACGCTAGATAAATAAAAAGAAAGTATTATTGACCAGCTATCCATCAAAACTTGGTTAATTATAAATCTGAATTTTTATTGATGAATGCTTAGAGATTCTCACCTCGTGTAAGATGATCTCCTATTCGATTGGAGAGAAACGACACTCGGTCTGGGTCGTATTTCGGTCATCTCTGGTCAGGACTCCAAACGATTGTGCCAGTCGATCTTTTCAAACTGTTGTGTTGTTTCAGAGTTTTCTTACAACATGAGGCCTTTTACTCATTGAAAATTTAAACACGATACTTATATCTACCGTTTCCTCGCATATCTTCTTCTCACTTAATTCAACCCGAATAACAGTAATTGAAGTTAGACCCATATCATCAAAATGTTAGTGATAAAACCTAGAATTGCTTTCCTCCAAATTATCAGAAACATAAATGCTCTGCACTTAAAGGAAAATGAAGTATTTTGTATGAAGTATTGTTTGAATGAAGAGGTCACGTTGGACGTTGCTCAAGTGAAAAATCGTTCAGAGAAGCAATGACACCGCTTGATCATTATTCACGCTGTTTTCAAAATGGACGGCACGCAACATTTCTGTAAGAGCTTTACTCTTTTTGAACTTAAGTATTATTATGTTACAACGAAGTTCTCCTTCCGTCACAACGTATATATCACAATGTCCGACTTAATTAATCAGCACTTCTTTATCAACGCTGTTTCGTAATATGCCAAGACGAGTAATAATACCGCTTCTGCTAAGAGAGAAATTTAAATCGTACACTATTAAGCAGTAAATCTAACGGGATTCTCAGGGACTATAATATTAAGAATAATGTGTTTTGTCAGTTGGGTAAAATATTTAAAAATCAATTAACTATTCGAAAAATAATATTTAAAACCGATGAGGCCTCGCTGTAAACCACGAGACCCCAGAAGAATTGTAAAGGATAAAGCCATGGAAAATTACTAATTTCCCTTGTCATAGCCTTAAGATATTGTGAGAATTGCTCCAAGTCCTTTTTACATTCTCGCATACTACTACGTAATATAAAATTATATTAAGTACACTGCTGCAGCAAAAAGCTGATATTTTTCGACACAAAACTTCATTTTGTTGACCTCTCATATTGGTAAATGGATAATTCTTGCTTCATGTCATAAATTAATTCCTGCAATGCATTATATACTCATATTCTACGTTATGTGGGTCCTTGATACTGAAAAATCCTCTATCGTATTGATGTCATGGCTTCTTGATTGTGAAATTTATTCAGAACTAGATACTTTAATTTTCGCGGGCCCAAGCCGCAACATCATTTTCTTATATTTAATTCTGAACTTATCTTTAATTCTGCCTGTCTCAAATGTCTAAGAAAATATCCCAGAAAATTTGAGGCAAAATGTACAACATTTATTTGAAATTGTGATTATAGAAATTAGGCAAAGTTAAAACCAATTCTCCTGTAAAATTACCATTTTGTGACATGTGACTATCTCTGACGCAATACATCAACGCAGAAACTATATTCTAACGCAAAATTTTCTAACGCAGATAAATATCCATAATTAACTTACGAAATATTTTAACTAAGGAGTCACAAATTACAGTTATATATCAACGATAATATTAATAGGTGAAGATGGCCTTTAGGGAGAAAATATCAATATTAATTATCAGATAAGTTTCAAACTTGAAGGACACTTAGCTAAAATAAGTGTGTCATATGAATTGTGGTTTCAAGTATTTCTAAAAACATTTTATGCCTTTGGTTGAGATTGCTAAAATGGCAATATGCAATTTGACGAAAATTATATAAAAACAGAATTTCCCTTGCAGTTCTTCGGTTAACTTCTATTTGTGTCACACTTTTTTGTCATTTATCAGAAATGAATTACTTTACTAATCGAACTGTGGTAATATAGAAATAGTGGTCCTACAACAACACTATCTTTTTTGTATAATTTCTAACATTTACAATTTAAGAAACTTCCGAGTTCATCGAAAATGAGATCTGCGAAATTCTTTCGTTCTTTTGTGGAAAAACGTTAAAGAAAACATATACAGCGGTTTCTGAGACTTTTTTTAAATTGCATTAATTTCACACGCAAATTACACGAAAACTACTCGTTTTTTCATAAAAACTGCATATGACAGTTTTTAAAGATCTAATTGTCTAGAACAGATGTTGTTTAAGACATTTTTTCTCTTTCATATTGTAGTTTTGAAATGTTAACTTTTTGCAATTAACGAAAATAAAGATAGTTTGCCGGAAAATAAAATAGCGCTGATTCGTCTGTGTGTAAGGGGTGAGGATAGAACAAGGAAGAGAAAGGAAAGCCCGTTTGTTAGGGTACTGCTCCGGCATTCACCTAGTGATCGGAGAAACCATGGAAAACCACCGATCAGAGCCGGCTGCTAGAATTCTCTTCCAGACAGCGACTGAATTCGACCAAGCTGAAAAGCTAGTGTCGAAAATCCTGCCGCCGTCAGCACTCGAGCATAGGACCTCCCGGTCAGAGGCGCTGCAGTAACATCAGTTGATGCACTGAACCACCGCTCGAGGTCCTGTTTAAATCTAGTGGGTGTTATGTTCCTCTAAACGCGCAATCTTAGAGAAAAATCGGCTGATCGGTTTAGGCGCTAGCTTTGACCGCAAACGGACAGACATCGGTTTCGAAGTCCCACAAAACGTGAATTCTGTCTACACATCGTGTTAGAGGAGGTAATTTTCTACATGTATGAAACAAAATTTATTCATTTTCTTACTAGCGCTCTTTCTTACTAGCCTGATACTGAGTACTCCAGCGTGCTGAGCCTTAAGGCATCTCCACAATAGCCCGGGAACGCGAACGCGAACGTAAAGAAAGTTAAAAGATGGACATCCCACGCAGGCGTTCACAACACGACGGAAACGCGAAGCTTGACGTGAACGGGAACGACGCTCAACATTTATCTCTGCCCGGGAACGCGAAGCCTCTCGACCAATGAAAGTGCAGCAAATGGCGGCGAAGCTCTCCAGCTGATCGAGCGCGCGAACTGCGCGCGACAGGCGACACTGGTCTGAAGCGGAATTGAGAGTGTAGGGCGATATTGAGGTTAGAGCGTGGATTTGCGAGGTTAGGGCTTGGGGTGGGTATTTGCTAGTCATTGTTGAGTTGTTTTAGTTATTTTTGGTAATTATAGTATAATTGTTTTTCATATTAACACTTACAATTAAAATTTCCCACATTTTTTAAAAATGTTCCGTTAAAGTACATTGGAGCTGTTTGTTTATTGACAAAATTTTAGTTTCTCGTATTTGTATTTGCAGTAAGTTTGTAATAGTTTTGGTATTCTTTGTACTTATAGTTATATTTCCTAATTAATAGTTCGTTGAAGTATTTTTTATTCATAGCAGCTAACTCAAACACATCAGACAGATGGCAATGCAAAGAGTGACATTGTAGTATAGCTAGAAGTGCTTGGGTTTCGTCAACTGTTTCTTGAAGTTCTCGTTTTAGCCGCTACTGGTTCGTAGCGCTCTTCCTCTCCCCGTTGGCGTTTATTGTGAAGCGCGCGGAACTCCTGTTCCCGTTCGCGGGCTATTGCGGAGCGACCTTTAGTGCCGGCCGCTCGTGGCCTCCGCCCCGTAGCAAAACGCCACGACTCGCATACCTGCGACAACCTCCTCACGGGAGAACGTAGGCTTCCGCGGCCGGAGGCTCAATGTTCTTGGGAAGTGTCTCAGGGAGACGCCGCGTCCAAGGCACAGGTGCCGACGTTTCGGTTAACTCTGAATTTTCGAAAATTGAAAAAGTTTGAATTTTTTTCGGCGTCTTCCTAAAACTATAAAATTGAAGACATATTATTCCTTCAAATGAAATAGGTTGTCCAGAATAAGTAATTTCATTAGGGCAACGTAGATGTTTTTAAAAAAATTTAGTACTTGTGCAATATTTTCAAATTTTTAAAAATAACAAAAACAAGATTTTCTTAAAAACTGCTTCCAATTTTTGGTTGGGGTAGTGCCAAATGTATTCTATACAATGACATAAAACCCACATTGCTGTATTCGTTTGTTTTTAAAAAATTAAATTTTTTGACTTGTTTCTCACGGCGATAATGTTTACATTAGAGCTCATTTCTTTACATTATTATATTTATAAGTACATGTGCTTAATATAATGTCAAATGAAATTTCTCCAGTCTCCAGTTCTAAATTTTCGAGAAATTGTATATGATATTATTTAAAGCACATGTACTCATAAATACCATAATGTAAACAAATTGTCGGTAATGTAAATATTAACGACGTGAGAGACGAGTAAAAAAACTACATTATTGTAATTTTTCAAAAAGCAAAAGAATAGAGCAATATGGCGTTTATGTCAACTTATAGAATGCATTTAGTACTATCCATACCAAAAATTTAAAGAAAAAAATTGGAAGCGTGTTTGTGAAAATCTTGATTTTGCATTTTTTAAATTCCAAATATTGCGCGAAAACTACTATAATTAAAAAAAAGATATGACCTTATTAAAAGAACTGATTATGAGCAACAAATTTCATTTGAAGGAAAAATCTCTATCTTTGATTTGGTATAGTTGCAGGAAGACACCGGAAATAGTACAAACTTTTACAATTTTCGAAAATTCAGAGTTAACCGTGAAAATCGGACCTACCTTTTATGTATATTTCACTCTATTCTTACAAGGAACTTAAAGAAAAAATTTGGAGCCGTTTTTGAGAAAATTTTGAATATGTTCCAAGTGCTTCATGTAAAGTACCATCAAAAATTAATGAATGTTTCTCAAAATCGCAGAGCTTCGACTCAGGCCAGATTGACATGGGTTTATTTAGTTTGGAAAAAACCGTATGCATAGTTCAGGTGCCAGCGTTATTCACATACACAGACGGACGTTTTGCTTTCAATTAATATTTCGGCATCAAGGACCTTCAAAACAGGGATTCGGACTACACTACTTGTTAGAGGATTTTTTCTTAATTTAGCAACAGGAGTTATCCATTTATTTGCTGTCAGGGCCCGGCAATGAATTTTTTCGGCTGAAAAAACCGCCGTTCTTTCGCGCAGCATTACATAATTTTCTCTACACTACGTATATTACTCCGTTTATCCGTACGTATACGAGAAAGAAAAAATGCGAATTTTGCAAAATAGAAAAAAGGAAAAGACTTTCTAAATGTTTTGTGAAAAAGTAAAAAAATATTTATTTAGAACATCCCAAAATAATTTGTGGAAATTGTATTTAATATAATTGAATAGGATCATAAAATGATTAATGATTTTTGCGTGTACTTTGTCAATTTTTACATCTCACCATAACTATTCAAACAAGAACTCTGCAGTGTAATATTCATTAACAATTGCATTGGGGACATGTACAAAATCCACAAAATACGTATTTCAGTAAATGGATTTTCAGATCATTCGCATTCACAAAAAGAAGCAGCTAAATCTGAGAGATACATTGCGGGCACTCCCAGGTTAACAGTTATTGGTAGAAATCACGGTGTAAGGTATCTTACACTGGTATTAATTTAAAAATTGTGTTTTATCAAGATTCAGCCGAAAAGCCAGCTCATCCATCATTTGAAGAACCAAATATTGTAAAATCTAGATATAAGGCTTAGATTTTAAATTTAAGTTTAAGTACTGCATGTAATTTATTTATAAATTATTTATTAAGTAATTTATTTATATTTGTACTTATAAATCAAGATCTGGTGGCTAAAAGCCTAAACATGTAATTCTATGGCTATAGAAAAATGTGAAAAATGTCATTTGATGGTACTGTTAGTTGTAAAAAGCAATTATTTGGTGAACAATCAAAATTAATAATTGATGACATAAATTTTTGGCTTTTAAAAACAGGTTTATGCTCATTGTAAGGAAACCAGCCATAAAAATGGCTTCTACTAACAAAATCCAAAATTTAGAACATTTTTGGGATTGATTGGTACCTTCGTTTGCATTTTAAAAGGTTGAGAAAGCCATTTTTTTGGCAAAATAAAAATTTCTCTATGTACATGATAAGTTTCCACTAGCGCCCACTAGAGTGCACTGGCTACAGACGCCTGTGTATAGGCAACCTGCTAGGTGTACATGTTTTGCATTTTGCCTAATAACAAAGCGCCTTTGCAAAGGCAATGAGCATATTACTTCTTCATTATCGATTGGTACTGCGTCACGCTCCATTGACGTCTGGTGGTAACCCCCACCCCTTTGCTGAGGCTATATCAGGGGCTCTCTGCCCGGCATTTCTTGCCATTCGCCTTAGCCCCGAACGTAGCCACAACTTCTTGCCTGAGACGGGTGTGCCTCGGCATTTGCCGATATGTTTTTCTATTTCAGCGTCCTCATTGAAATATTAAATTTTTGGAGTGGCTTAATATGCCACACTGTGATGGAATTGGATTGATTAATTCATAGTATGTTAATGTTTAGATGATTGTAATTTAATGTCGCCTTCTTTTGTAGTGTCGTTTTTGCGAAAGCACGTTATCTTAAAGTATGTTTACAGTTCGGGAACTCGCGTCGCGCCTAAGAAGCTGCGTTTTCCTCACAGAGCTGCGTAGGGCGTAATGGCAGCGCAGTCTCACGTGTTACGAAGTCTGCATATTTATTTAATTTATTTAGTCAAAAACAGTCAAAAACTGTATGACGTATAGGGGAGAAAATCATCTGCGCACGCTTTCTTGAGTTTCTGAATCCCTTCCCAACAATTTAACTATTAACTAGTGAGAACCCGTCAAAATTTGACGGTGAGATCTGAGATAAATGTAAAATACTGTTCCCAGATTAATGTTCATAATATGTTGTATTGTTTGAATCTTCAGGGTGTAACAAAAATATTCTGTGATTTGGAGTTCCGAAAATTTTGAACACGTATGGCCCATGACCAGGTGGCAATGCAATATCGGCACCAAATGACACAAAAGAAAGCACTATTGTACTGACGGATATTATATCTAAAGTTTTTTGATGTGTCATAATCTCTTATAAACAACTGTTTGATTTCTTCTGGCATATTGCTGGAAGGTAAACTTATTTTCCCATTTTAGCAACACAGAATAACTCTCACGTGGAAAGTACAAAGTAGAACAAAACAGACATTTCATAGATAATGACCCAACAGAAAACGAAATGACCTCACTATCACGACACATACGCTGACTTTCTCTTTCCCTGCTCCCAGTCAATGTCCTACGTTTGCGTCTTTTGGGGCGCGTGGGCAACGATTCGGAATTCGACATAAACTGTGAACTACTTCACTACTTCAGTACCACCGAACAAAACCCACTACTGTCCGAATGTTCTCTACAAAATACACTACAAAAGGAAATACATGCAAACTGTCATCACCACAATGCAATTATTACACTGAAACAAAACCTTGACGAATATTGAACAAATCTCAACAATCAAAACAAAACATCAAGCAGCGCCACCATGAAGCGGCGGGGACTCATCTATACTCGTGTATATCAATTTTAAAACAGCCACCCTTTGGGGGAAAACAATTGACTATTGATAAGCGTACTATTAAAGAATGATTGAATTAATTAATTTACACCGTAAATGTTGATGAATCGACACAAACAATATCTGATAACACATCTAGGGATCACATTCTTTCATTTAAAGGGAAAAATACTACAATCGGTTCAGTAGAAGCTCTAAACGAAGCCATGGCAGAATACCTTATTTTTTTAAATATATAGATTTCATCTGGCAATGCGTTGTAAAGTAACGTACATGTATTGTATGTGGATTTCTTGTAGTTAGCTGTTGATACTGACACTTGATGAACATGATTTCTACGTCGAGTGTTGTAACTATAAATATCAGTATTACATGAAAATAAGTTCCCACCGTTTAGTAAGTCAGTTTTGACAAATACTACAGACTCATAAATAAATAGGCAAGGCAATGGTAAGATTCCAAGCTCAATGAAAAGATTTTCATTATTCGTATAATTTTCTTTTGGAATCTAAATGTCTGGGAACTATTCTCTAATTGTTTGATTGAATGTTGCAGCACATGGCTCCAGGTCTTGAGTAAGGCGACAGAAGCGCATTGGACCTTTGGAGCCATACGAGACGGAGGAAGGGCCCGTACGGCAGTCAAGTCGTGGCCTACTGTAAACTTCTGTTCTTTGGCCCCGTGAGCGGCTACACAAGGTCGCTCGGGTATCAAGCCGCAGTTGGCACTAAAGTGTTCAAACGACTTTTTTGGAAAAAGTGGCACTATAATTAATGTTAAGGATAAGGCGATATGTTATGAAATCAATGCATTTCCATCAATTACGTAAGAGTTCGTGGCAATTAGGTCGCTGAGGTTATTTTAAATGTTGTTAAGATTTGTTGTTTTAAAGTGTAAGACATTTCTTCACAGCTTGCCACTCAATTTGTGTATTTTTTGTAATGAAAGGCTTCTAAATGCGAGGCTTTTGTCATGTTGTTAATGTACGTCAGTCGTTTGTGATCCTAAAATGGGTTATTAGCAAATTCTGGCTTTTGACGTAGTCATTCTGCTTAAATTCACGTTTCTACAGGCAATGTGGCCTACTATGTTTTTCTAAATTCACGCTCAGATTGTTTGATGTTAGTAATTCTGTTTCATTCCTCTTACAGCTGTTACGCAACAAAGAGGAATATGGATTATTTGTAATTTACCTTGTAAATTCTGTAATAAATAGTTGTCATAAGTGAAGTTGGATTGTGTCTCTATAGCGTAGACCCTATAGTTGAAACTCACTTAGGCATTTTGAACCATGTGCCTTTTCCCTTTGAAAATAGCACCCTTACGAATGTCCGATTCCTAGGAATTTTTGTTAATTCCGCTCAACTTCATTAGGACCATACGTGGTAATAATTATTTTTGTTGCTGTTAATTCAACTGGTGACCGTGATACATTTATATTAAATTATGCTTGGTTTGTAACATACTTTACTATCTTTTCGCAAATCTGAAAAAAAGTCCTATTTAAATTTCCCGAAGAAACCTTCCGAAAGAAGAAGCAAAGAAACAATGGCAGCATTAAACTTCATTTTAGTTCCTCTTTGCAAAGTTGAAAAAAATCTCGTGTAAATTTTCCATCGTATGCAGACACCAAGTGACCTGAAAGCAGAAGCAAAGAAACCGCGGGTACCGCTGAAGGAGATTCATTCTATCCACGGTGGAAGATATATCTTACACCGTAATTCTATCCGTTTGATTTCCGGTTCCGCACGGGTGAACGAATCTGATCACTAACAGCATTTCAGCCTAGTTATTAGTTAATTTGTATTAATAATTAGATATCGTATTTGCATAAGCTTTTAATGATTAATTTCATTTATTTGAAGATTTTGAAAAATCTAGTTATTAGAAGTTATTTAATTAATAGTTTATTGTTGATAATTAAGTTTATTGTTAATTGTACTATGAAATATTTATGGTATTTTGAAAAAATAAATTACTATGGCAAAGTCTATGAACAAATTTATAAAGATTAACATGTATCAAACAAAACACTTTTAAAGACTTTCACCCTCCAAAGTTTGTTGCAAAAGGCTTTTTTTTTTTTTTTTTTTGTATTAGTTTACAAGAACAGAAGGGGATGAAACGTATGTAAATAAATCGATTTGGATACAGCAAATTGCACAGTACCTGCAGGTAAGTGTATTTATTTTAAGTGGATTGTATTGACTAAAATATTTTTTGTCTGTCATATTGTTACTATTTTATATTGAGAGTTGCATATGAATTTGAAGTTTTTTAGGGGTCACCGGAGAAGAAAAATCAATATGTTACACATACTTAGAAAATAATTTTGGATTATTAGAATAAATGTAATAAAAATTTTCCCTGAATTTTTACCAGATTTATTAAGCAATGAGAAGGAAGATGAAATACAAGAAATGGATAGTCCCCAATACGAAATCAGCTTTATTACATTCAATATTTACACATGCATTTGATTTGATTAGAGTTTTGTAGTTTAATTTAATCAATACCTACTTTCACAGTTTATTCGTCTGAATTTAACCTTTCATTTGATTTTGCGTGTTTCAGACACTTCTCACCATTATTATTTTATTGCTGTGGTCTTGTGACCTGGAAAGAGAAAATATAAAGGTACAACTTCTCTCACATCTTCATTCAGTGAATGAGTATGACTTGTCTTTAGAGTCATCATGATCATGATCTTATCATTACCATCATCATCTCCAACAGCTCTTCCTTATTCAAATTATTTACTTGAGCACATGTTACGCAATTTAAATAATGTTTGTTATTACTATTGCATCTATAATAAATTTATTCAAGTATTATTGTCTGAATAAAACGAATAAAAGAAGTTAATTCCTTTTTTTTTTTTCATATCTTAACTCTCATTTTTTAAAGAAATTATTTTATTCTTTAAAGGTTTTTGACTATTTCCTTAAACTGCTGAATCAGTTTTATCTGCAATAAATTTAATTATTTTAGCCATATTAATGTTACATAAATAATTATTTTTATATTTGGAGACCTATTGTGGAACAATGTCAAACCAGGTTTGATAGTTTACTCTTACAGGTAAGTTATAATCGGGAGCTGACTTGTTTGCGTGCGGGGAGCAGGGTGTATTTGACTTATTTGTTTTACTTATTCTTGTTTGCCGTTTTAATTTTTGCCTGTGGACACTTACAGCAATATGCTTGGGACAGCTAATAGTTGGGGGACTAGGTGAGGAGGGGGGTGCAGCTTCAAAGAACACCAAAAGCATTTCCCAGCCTCACAACCAAGTCAGCTCCCAACTTTACAAATGACTGTTATTGAAAATTATTTTAGTTTCTAATCAATATCCTCCTATATTTAAATTAATCTTAAATTGCTTAGCAACAGTCACTTTTAAATTTAAATTTTGATTTATTTTACATTGTTTGTGGTATGCATTTCTTATGTTAATACTTTACAGAATAGTTTAGATACTAATCTTAAATTGTTCTTCCATTGGCAGAATTTTATTTTTTATTACAAATAATAAATTATAAGATATATTAAACACATATAATTTTATGATCACTTTCAAAGAGTAATGTACTCTTCCCTGAGCTCCAAACCTAACAAAATGAAGAAAGAATGAAAAAAAAGTAATTATCAATCTGCAATTCCTTCCAAATATCCATCCCTTTAAATATTGTGGGTTGCACTGAAATCCTTCGATTCAGAAGTTGGGGATGCTGACATAGCCATCAACGCCCACCATATTGGGCATTTAGTGCAGCCTGTTAAGGTCCATGATGGAATATATCATGGCATGTCTTTCTCGGTCGTGCTGCTAGATGTCACATGATCGTGGCCGTATCTAGCAATGCTTGATAAAAAGTCCTCAGCATATGCCATCTAGCAGCACGACCGAGAAAGACATGTCATATTCCATCGTGAAAATGGGTCTTTAGGTTGCCCCAACAGTAGGTGAGATACGGTGCCAATCTTCACATTCGCAGGCAGGGGGTTTCCCCCCCTAAGTATCTTCCCAAATGGGAATCTCAATGTGTGGTAGTGTAGTGAAATTAAGTGTAACGGGAGAAACAGGGACAATATGAATGAGGAAAGAATATATGAAGCAACGAAACAGCGACTTGAATTTAGCTCAGAGGCATCATTTAGGCTTGAGGATCTTCTACATGCAGTAAATCTACAAACATGGGAAAGCCGGCTTTTCTTCCCCTCCGAAGGAAGGCGTACGAAGGATTTTTTTGCCCTTAAAAATCCACGGCTTCAATCAGGTTCCAACCCGATATGTCCTCCAAACGAAGTCACAAATTCTAGACAAACCCCATTTTTCACTTACACACTCTTTCTGCAAAAGTATCGTGCATTATTATGAATCCAGAGTATTGTAAAGAAGAAATAATTAATTGTTGGTTTGAAGAGAGATACTACGGGTAAAACTAAAATGAGTAATTTTACTCTGCCCTGAAACAGTTATTTTGAACACCTGAACAAGTAAATAACAAGACTGATAAATGAATAAACATAGATTTTTTTCCTATAAATATTTCATTATATTATTGGGAATAAGTACAGTTTACTGCACCACTCAACTCCTTTTTGTGATAAAATAATACTATTCGTGCACTCTTTCTTGATACTCCACAACGGGGGGTGCGGGGAGAGGCAGGTTCAGTCTATGTCACAGCAGTGCAGGGCTGTCAACTTTATTGACAGAAAACTCTGTGTAATAACTTGTCTTGGACCAGATAGCTATGAGCAACAACGGAAGACTTTTTTTTAATTTTGAAGAAATAATTGAATAACAAAAAATAACATGGTACACATAGGTCGATAGAAAGAGAGAGCGAAAACTAGGTCCTCATTGGAAAGGCAGAAGGTGGGCAGCACTGCAAACTGAGCCGTGACGTTCCGAGTGGAGCTCATATTTTCTTCCGGGCCGTGCTATGCCGGGCTGAGCGAGGACTAGGGAGCCCGAGGATCAAGAAAAAGTGTGAGCATAGCACAATAACACCTGTCTAAGCCGGAATCGTTTGGGCTAACATATTCTTCTGTCTTTTACAGATATCCAACTTATTCAGGTTTGCAATAAAAACTGTCCATTCAGAAAAAATAATGTTCAAATATGGAATAGGTTGTGTGCTTAGTTTATCTAACCTAATAGCTACATTTCAAAGAAACGAAGGCAGGAGAGGCAAAGAAAATAACATACATGAACACAACATAACGTCTAATGAAACAAAGAACTTCTTAAAAAGTAAAAAAAATAATATTTCTTCAATATTTGTAGAAACAGATGAATTCATCTGATGATTTAGGCTTTGGTTATTCGCCTGGATCCTTGTGAATATTGTGGCAACCACCTGTTAAAAATATTTTAACCATTCATTCTTGATTTTGTCTCGTTTTTAAGGTGTCACATACTTGAGTTTTCCCAACTTAGAATTTCTTTATCAAAACCTGACAGAAGTGTTGCTTTGTTCTTGTTCTCCAATTAGTCTAATTTTCTCCAAGAGTTAACTGTTTTCAATTCACTGCCTGATATAAAAATTTAATTAACACTATACCTGCAACTCTTCTACCAGAACAACAGTAAATGTTTAGAACCACTGAACCCAAAGCATGCATTACAAGAACTGTGGAAAGATTGCTCTTTGTGTCTCACCTTATTTCACAAGGACTTTTGAAGGTCACTGCTATTACAATACAATCAGTGGCTTTCACACGATTAGTGTGAGAAATACAATGTTCAGATCATGATGGAAAGAGATGGGTAAGCTACTCCAATGCACCAATTTTTGCTCGTACTGCGCAGCACCTGTTTGCGGTACAAACTACATGACCACAACACTGGCACTTCATATGAAAAACCAGACCAGACACTGGCTGCCATAATGCGCTGAGAGCGAGAAGTGCTGAGAAATTTCTTGAGTGGCATAAAATGACAATTTTCAAGGGTGACCATCCAAAAATAACACAATGAAGAGGTACAAGATGCAATATTTGAAAGAAAGTGATAATTTTGAAGTCTGTCTGCATTTAAAATTCCCGCTAATATTGTGATGCAAACTGGTGCTGAAGCTCATTGGTTGAAATCTGATTTAAATAGATCCACCATCTCTTTCCACGATGATTCAGATGAAGGTAGCTGAGAAAGTGAATGAACAAACTTAGCTCTTGGTATGAAGTTGCCACATTTACAAGTCAATGTCTAATTTTGGAACATTTGTTTTCAGTCTCATCCAGAACTTTGAATACTGTCGTACTAAAAATTCCACTGTAGTCCGGTTTCTGCCTTAGACAGGTTTTACTGTAATTACTAAATAGAACCTATATGTACATTAATCTATTAGCACATTTTTACCAGTACTTCAGTTCTCTTCTTCTACATAACCATCTTCATAATTCTATGCAATTAAGCAGCTCCTTTATTGTTCTTCTCTGCCTCGTCAATAAGCATTGAAACATCAACATCCATAGCATCCCATACGGAATCATTATCATTCACATTAACAGAACTGTCATTAACATTGGATTCTTCTGAAACATCTAGAAACAAGAAAAATATTGCCATTTAGTTATTTTCTACAGGCTAATATTTAAAATAATAAATGAACCTTATCAAAATAATGCTAATATTATTATTGCAATTGGAGAATAATACATTTGACTGGTGCCTAGTGTAACACCTGAATTGTCAGTCACAGTTACATTGTCATCAACTTCCTGTCAATCGCTTCTTCTTAAGAGGAACGAGTCTTTCTCAACAAAAAGAACAATTTAATGACAAGTCTTCCGTCGTACATATCTTTAGAATCCACATATTTAAATATAGAAGTTATAACTGCTAATATTCTTGCAAACATTTGCATAAATCATGCATACATTTGCATAAAACCCACCCCCTGTGAAATTGAGAAGCCCTCAATCTAGTCTTCACGGTGTCATCAACAGGATCTTCAACAGGATACCCCGTTGCTAGGCGGAAACAAATGACACAAATAACAATACTACCCCGTTACGTTACACAAAACAATCTTTGTACTCTTACATCTCAAATCTGAAAAATGAGACATCACCTGATGAGACCATCAAATGAGACATTGTAGACAGGCCCAAGCACCCAGCCAGTACATATCGTTGGGGGATCAATAATGGCTTTGATTGATTGATTAGTGAAATTTTATACTTTTTTTCTGATTTTCACCCATTCGCATAATACTCTCATCTTTATGCTTCTGGCATGTGCTTATGTGTATGTGTGCATGCACTCATGCACAAATTACTATGCTTCAACTATGCAAAGAAGACCTGCCAACAAGTAAGTTAGCCTGTTTGAAACCTTTAAGACTACAAAAATTCACTTCTGGACATAGTAATGTAAAGACAATCCCTCAAATATGGAAAATGGTTCTCAACATAATGTTACCACTCAAACAGAACCAGAATAAGGGTTAACTACATTTTTATTACCAGCTGGAGTTCATCTTGTAGTGGACATGCTTGCAAGAAGTGCAGCCATGCGAACTCGAAAGCACAAGGCCAAGGGAAACAAACTTTGGCAGAAAAATAAAAAGGTGACATAGGAAGCTGTAGAAACAATATTTCAATAAGCATCTGGCAAAATAAATCTTGGGGAAAAAATAGGTCTGACTTCACATAACCTAATACAAATTAATTTTACATATATGTATGTGAACATATAAATGAATTTATTGTAATTCTTGTTGCAGCAGTGTGTGTTTTTATACCAGGTGATCAGTATTAAACGCATCTCTGCTGTTCAAGGCACTGAGAGAAAAGTGAAAGTTTCGCAACAGCTCCTTCAACTGCATTTCAGTGACACTCCATTCGCCACCATCCCCTTCTTTTCACTCACCCCCTTCCTGTGGTGTGGGTCATACCTGCTCAAAACAAAACAGGCATGTCTTCATTGATAGTTTCCTTCTTTCACAGTTAACTTACGATGTGCCTCAGCGTAGAGCAACGCAGTTTTGTGGTGGAGGAGTGTTTCCGAACGCAATCTTTCAAAGAGTGCCGGGCGGCTTTCAGAAAAAAATTTTCATCTGAGTCTATTCTGAACAAGAGTACCATATTTCAGTTAGTGAAGTGCAATCATGAGACAGAAGTGTGTTTGATCGGTCGCCGGATTACAGTGCGAAAAGTAGAGGGTTCTAGTAGTTCGGGAAGTTCTTTTAACTTCCCCGAAAACGTCATTAAGGAAACTTCATGCTCGCATGAATTACTGTAATTGGCTATGTCGATTCGTTATCGAAGGTCTTGGGACACTTGATAAAGCATTTTTTAGTGATGATGCTTGGTTTCATCTGGATGGATATGTTAACCAGCAAAACAGTAACTCTGGGATACTGAGAGACCACTGCATTAAAAAAAAGATTGGAGTATGGAGTGCCATTTATCGACGCAGATTAATTGGTCTGTTGTTTTGCAAAGAAACAGTAACGGCGGATACATATCAGAATAAATCGAGAAATTAATTTTTATTATATTTTAATTAGCTAATTATTTTTAAAGTAACCTTATTCAATAATAACAGCAAACATTTGTTCTGCGAATCTGAATTTATAATTTATTAAAATTTATATAAAACAAAAATATAACACAGATACATTTGTGGAGCATATGTTCTGGAGTGTATGTATCTTGTTATGAAACTAAAACAAACAAAGTTTACTATTAAATTTACCTCAATGTATATTTTACATGGCAAGTTTATTTCACTTTTAAATAATATACAAAGAAATCATTGTTCTTGACAATTCAATTTTCTTTCAATGCCAAACAAGCAGGTGCATGCCTTTCTCTTTGAACTTGGCGGTCACCTGCTTTCCTCCTCAGGGTGGCGTTAGTGGGAGAGGGGATTAAGTATACTTCCCGTCAGGTTACCTGCTTGAAACCACCAGCTGCTATCCGACCCACTCAAACGTGGTTGCCAGTGCATTTTGCTCAGCTTGCTGTAGGTTGCATTTTATACTCATCACCCGGTATATAATAATTACAATAAATTCATTCTTGCAAATATAAAGCATTCACAATACCTTTTTGTGTTTTGATTCGTCTACTACTTGATTCAAAGTCCTTCCTTGACGGAACATCACCTCCAGTATGTATTCTTTGACTCATTTCAAAAAATTGATTTGGGTGATATATAACTTCTACTGTTGCAGAAGGATGTGTTATCTCGAAATACTTGGTGCATGCAAGTTGGTACTGCTGCTGTGATACAAAGTCCATGATGGATTGAATTCCTTAAAAAAAGAAAAATTACATTTCAGTCTCTAATTTTCAGGATATTTTTGAAATTTATAAATTCAAGACATCAAACAATTATAAATAATAGAATTATATTTTTAAACTGCATTTAGTAATTATTTAATCTGCTAAAAAATGATGATTGTAACTTTCTGTTCTTCGGAACATCATGAAAAAAGAAACTCACTTAATAACTAAATTAAATTAATAATTACAACTGTAAGAGAATTGCACAATGCAAAAGTAAATAAAAGGAGGAAGGACAGGAGGAAAAGCAATGGCAACTGTAAAAGGAGACAATTCAGAAATTCCTACACAATAATAAAATAGTGAAAGTACTTATAACTTCTCTACGTAAATATTTCATGATACTTTTTCTGTAACACTTATTACATAATATACAGTAAAACCCGGCATTTACGTTCCCGCAATTTACTTTTCCCGGCATTTACAACATTTCTTGTTGGTCCCATCAGTTTTCGTATATTCATAATGTTATAAATACCCCATTTTTACAATAATATAATTTCAATTTTCCCACAATTTACAACAGTCTGCTTGCCACAACACCGTCTAGAAAGCTCTTTGAGTTGAGCACAACGGGCACTGTCACTGGACTTTCCCATCACCTTGCCTCGTTAATAAGGGTCGCGCCAGCTGCGTCGATGTCTGTGCATACACAACGTGACTTAATGGGCGTGTTGATTAACACTGTATCTTATGCGAAATGACACACAAGCGCTCTTGGCAACGTAAGTTATCAATAACGCGTGTTGAAAGCTACAAAATGCGCTTTATTTCAACTTTTGTTGTCGTGTCTTTTTTGAGCTGTGGGAACAATGCACGTCGCCAAGAGTGCTCGTTCGCCGTTTCGCATAAGATATTATCAATCTATGACGCGCGTTATGTGACGTGTACTCAAGCATCAACATAGCTGACGTCATCAGCATTAGCTGATGCGCGTCAACGCAGCGCTCATGTGACATATGCCTAAGAGCAGTAGCCTCACGATCATTTGTTTATTTTACATCATCCTCCTTTTCAATTTCACACTTTCTCATTCTAAAATGCGTGTTTTTCCCCCATCCAGTAACTGTAAATTGAACTGTAAATTCCTTTCATGAATACTCTTTCCATTATTTCATAAATAAATAAATTTAAAAAAATACTAGTTGAAAATCATTACGAATTGCCAGAAAGAAACATTTTATACACTTTAACATTACTTACACTTTAACATTTTATACATTTTAACACTTCTATTGTATAATTTTGTGTAGTATCCTCATTGAATTTTCTGGAATCCTAAACTGTATATACAACAAACTGTGTATCCTTGTAAAACAATGTAAACAATTGTAACCTTATACCTGTCGCTAATGACCATGTAGTTAATGCGACAATAAATAAATAAATTAAAAAAAAACATTTTATTGAGTTTAGGAAAATGTAAACTTCGCATTTTTTCTTACAGTAGAAATACTATTTTCCTCCATTCATCAACGAGTCCTACATGGTTGCATTGTACAAGGCTACCAGAAATGGATTGCGTGGACTCATGGAACAGTCGTTGCGACATTTAAAATTCATTAGATTTCGGTATTAAGATCTTCGATTTCTGAAGTTAATTTAGGTCAGATTTCTATTTGACCTTGTAATATTGTTTATTATGTATCTAATTATACACATTAAAGCATATTTTAATCCTTATTGATTGTATCTAAATACATTATACCCATAATTTCAAAGAAAAAAAAAAAAGCATTTCCCACAATTTACACCATTTTCCCTAGGGTCCCTTGAAAAGCATAAAAGAGGGGTTTTACTGTATTTATATTTATAAATATGAACTCATCACAATTTTGATCACTCTACACAACCAACCTCACTTTAACTCGTTGGTTAGACCCATTCACGAGTATGTCTGTCTGATTTGGTCTCCCTTCACTGGGAAGGCCCTATATCATCTTGAGGTTGTTGCGCAACTCGTGTTTTGTGATGGGTGCCTTATCCCATGGTTTTGTCACGACTGTGCTGATTATTACTCATTGTATACCATCCCTCATCTTCGGAATAGAAGAACAATCTGTGACCATATCTATTTAAAATTCTGTCTGGTAAAATTAATTGTAACGATTTTTTCCCTAGTATCGGATTTCGGGTCTCTCGTGTGTCAACATGTAATCTCCTTTTATTTTCTGTCAAACCTATGAAAACTGACTATCAATTGAATGATACCTTCTGTCATATTGCCTCCACTGCTAACAAGCCTTGTAATCGAATAGATTTTTTCAACATTTCTTACTCAAGCTAAGTACGTACTATACGACATTTGCTCTATAAAACCACCTGATTCGAAATTAGATATTGTTCCTAAATTTCCTAAATATACTCTTTGTGATGTCATTAACAAATGTTTATCTTGTACTAACATATCATAATTACATGTATTAAAGGGAATATCCCATAAACAAAAAAATATTTACCTGAATATAAGACAACCTCCTAATTTTGAAGATGCCTCTTCAGAACTTTCTTTTTCTCAACTAAATCATACTACAGTGAAACTCCGTATACTCACACATGTACATTTCTCACTTACACGTTTTTCATTTATATGGTATTTTTTTGGCAAGTTCTGGATAAATTCCTATAATTCCCATGCTAAATTATTTCAGTTATGTGCTTTATATTTATGTGTTTTTCTCACTTACATGGTCATAATTAAAGTCCCATGAAGACGGTATAACGTTCAAATGATCCTGACGAGGCACGGGGCGACCTACACCGAGAGCCCAGAACTTATATGTTATTATACTCAAGTCTGCACGCTCTAGAGCGCTCTCGCAGAGCGACCTGTTGCTCGACCTCTGAGGAGACTTCCCATTAATGAAACTTGTAATATGGAAGCTCCACTCGACCTAGCTGAGGGCCCCACACCCGCAAGGTGGTAGTGCACAGGGGCCACCTCTGGCAGCGGAACTTCAGAGTCGGAAAATATTTCAGAGTTGGGTGCATACAGCAGCTCTCTGATGATCTTAAGAGGCAATGGCTACCACTGAGGGAAGGCATCCCTGGGAGAGATTAACGATGTAGATGACCAATAAGTGAGGAAATTTGTGCACTAACTGGCCACTCTCCGAAGGCCATTTTGCTCATCATAATAACATACGAGATCCTTTTGGTAGTGGCGTAGCACATGCAGCTAATGATACTGATTACTTTTGCACGCAGTTGCCAGGCTGTGGGGCTGTGACAGTCGTGTTTCCTGTACCCCACGTAGAACACCGTGCTTCAACCTGCGGAATCTTGAGTAACATCAAGCTTCAAACCAAAGTAACCTGTTGCGGGTTGCCGCTGGCAGTTGTAGCCCTCGTAAATATAATTTGAAGTAAGTAACATTAAAAATGACATTAAAAATTGAAGAAATCAGCAAAAAATGCACTAAAATGACGTAAAATGGTAAAAAAGGACTTATTAATTGAAATAGACAAAAAATGCAAAACAATGACCTATAAAAATGGGTCAATTCCTTTTGTCATAACATAAAATGAATTTCTATACTAAACAGCATTGTCCTCAAGTGAAAAGGGAAAAAATGACATTTCATTAAAATCCGACTCCTCGTCATCATCAACAAAAGGATTAGGAAGTCGTAAATATCAAGCACCATTCTAAAAAACTTGAGTTGAGCAGACTCCAATTTAGATACATGTATAGCGGAGAATGGAGACCAAACTACCAATGAGTACATCAGTACTGATCTCACAAGCACAAGATAAAGTGACTTCAAAACTACTTTGGTACTTTGGACTTCCACTCATGGCAGGTATGTTTCACAAATCTCAAGATCTGGTTTGATAACTTAACCTCACACACACTAACTGGAGTCTGCACGCTGCACGCTATAGTCATAGAAGTGCAGCAGCATTACATATGATTTGTACGAAAGAAGATTCCATAATATATATTGCAAACACACATCTGAAATGATCCGTTATGACGTATAAATATGTTAAAATATTGAACATATTGTGATAGGTAAAATATGTAAAAGAAAAGTATTTCTATTTCTCTCTGAATGTCTTTAAAACTAAAAAATGTTATTGAATGCAGGTGTCTTGTTCCTGCAAATTAATGTAATTACATGGAAACCCATTTCCCAATAATCACATAGGTGTTATAGATGTGCATGATATTTTTACCATCTTCGCAGCTTATTTACACGTATGAGTTTTGTGGGATGGAAAGGAAATGAAATAAATATAAATCCTAACAGACTACGGATAATTTGTGAATCCATATTTTTCAAACGAGATATTTAGGAAACAAACACACACACACACATACACACTCGTTCTGTATTTGAGTAAATATGGTTCATAACTTTTTTTGAAAGTTAGAATTCTTCCTAATGGGGAGGCTGAGACAGCTTTACGAAAGCATCAACAGAATGGTGACATGCCAAATGTGAAGAAATTATGTGACTACTAAAGTGAAACAACTGCCTCACCTAACAGTGGAATGCCATAACTCTCAAGTTGTTCCTTCAAAACATTTTGACTATTGTGTCTGAAGGGGCAGCCATGACAATCTCCTGCACCTACAGACCCACTCAAAATCTTCATACAAGAGAACGCAGAGTAAGCAGTTCGCTTACCTTCCTGCCCATAGTTGTGGCGAATATTATACAAGTAATGACTCTGAAACTAAAAAACCACATGTTTTAGTTAATATAATCGTCGTTCATAGCAAAAAAATTAGAAACTTAAATCAATAGGTACTATTATTAAGAGTAATGTCAGTATAAATGATCAGTAATGAGTTTTCAATTTAAATACAATAAATCTTCATTAGCACATTCACAAATTTCACTATAACACACTATACAATATACACACACTATAAAATTCAAGTCAGGTCAAGGAAATAAAGTCATATGGATGTATATAATTAATCAAGTAAAACATTTTATAACACAAACAATGATTATTTTGATCCCTGGAATTTGTGTTAATGTAGGGTTCACTATACATTCCAATTTTTATTGAGGTTCTCAATTAATGTTGTCAAATTTAGAGAACAAACTTATTTAATATAACACAAGATTGCTATATTAGGGAGTTTGACACAGTGCATCATAAAAGAAAATAATACACATTTCTGATGTAACTCTATCGTAATATTAGGTTTCAAGCATGTACAGAGGTGTAAAAGTTTGTTCATATTGTATGAGATGACAGAATAAATGTTAGAAACTTCTAGGACATATGTAAGGGTCCAAATTAATCCCTAGAGCTCGGACTTTTAGGTGCTTAAAAAACAAAATTTTATTACATGCTTAAAAAGTAAAAAGATGTCATAAAGATGAAAATTCTTATTACTCATTTAAAACCAGAAACCAATATTAAGAGGTCACAAAGTACGTGACATCATCCTCTATCACACTGTCTGTGGAACCTGAAGAAGTTTGGGAGCTGCTCGTGCTCTGAAGGTACATTATCGTTTGAAGTGCCATTGCATGAATTGACATTAATGTAACACATGGCTCACAGAAGGTTGGACATGTCCAGAACCAGACACACTTCACTCGATAGGGGAAGTCCCGCAGTAATGTGTGATGTGAGACCAACCGCTGCATTCCAAACTGGCATGTCTTTCATCATATATCCAAAAACTCCACAACATTAAAATTGAAAATACTCAAAATATTGATTTATTCACATACAATTTAGTAAAATATGTAATGTTTTGATGAAAATATTTATTTTTACCTGATATGTCAATTATTATATGGTATATAGAAACTAAGAGGTGCTACTTGAATTTCCTCTAAACTTCCAACGCTCAAGATCAAGGTATGTATTCACCTTAAAGTCCAAGCCCCAGTAATCACATTTTGCTAATGAACACGAGAATGTTTCATATAATGAAGATGCACTTGTAACATTTGACCCAGATTGTGAGGCACCTCCTTATACATCAGTATTTGCAACGCACATGAAACCTCTTATATAATATAACTAAGATTGGCGTCATGGTAGACATACATTTGTGTTACACCATCCATGTCCGGATGTCAAGTCTTCTAGGGAGAAGTGGGGAAAGTTTCGGAAAGTCTAAAAGGTGTTTTTATGGATGAGACTACAAGAGTTGTTAAAAATGTGTTCGTGGAGTTGAATAAGGTGAATGAAAATTGGGATTGCTGACAAATTGTCGCACCATATCGCAGGATACATGGACAATGAGTTGTGGGAGTGGAGGGAGGTTGCACAGTGTTTGGATGGCGTTACTGGTACTGGGGCTGGGTGGAAGATCAGAAAGACTGTTTTCAATTTTTATATGAAGTGATGTGAATAGGGAACCAAGTAAAAGAGGCATTGATGATGAATTTGATATAGGTACAACAGAGATACCATTTTTTACCGACTATAGTATATAGAGATGAAAAGTACTGGAATCCCCTCAACAATACAATCTCAATACTTTGGTCATAAAATTCATGTTTAAGGTTCTTTTGAGCAGTAACATTTCATACACACATCAGGATTTAGGTATATTAGAATCATTTCAAAAATAATTAAGACTGGTGCAAGTGGCAAAGAAATACATACAGTTTTGAACCCTTTAAATCAGGACATGTCTGTCTATCTGTGTCTGAGTGGAGGGGTAGAAGTACGTGTCAGGCACAACTCCGTCAGACTAGAGGGCTTTAAGCTGAAACTTGGAAATTGTATCAGGAGTAAGATATATGGTAGTTGTGCCATTCTGGGAATAATTAAAATATTTTATTTTTTGCGAATACACTACATGAAGTTTGTGATATTTTAAAAATTTTCTAGAAAATGGATTCTTTCTTTTGTTAATTTCTTTTTTGCTGGAATAGAAGGAAGTGCATTTAGAAACAATGTTTTAGTTTTGATTTTGTTTGAAACTATGACATTTTGAAAATTGCAAAGTTGAAATTTATTTTAAAATCTGTTAAAATCAGAGATTTGTTTCTCAATTCAATTTATCCCTCAATTTTAGATCTTTAAATGATGTCATGCACTTTTTCAGAGAGAAGTTACTGAGTAATAACTGTTGGCACTAAGAGGAAAATTTTTTGTATGCCCCACATACCCACCAGATGCTTAATGGAAAAGAATGAATGGGTAGAATATTTGTTTCATGGTTAGTTTTGGAAGTAATGTATTATGGTGAGTATCCACGTTAATTTAGAATGAATGGAGAGGTCAAGATATAGAGGGGACCACGGTATAGAGGCATTTATTGTAACAGGGAGATCCCATAGTGGGGAATATCACCAAGTGAAGAGGAAGGCCTAGCATTTATCTGAATTGATGGTATTAGAATTTTCTTTCAATCATGAGATACAGAAAGTGTAGGCTCCTGTCCCAGAATCAATACCTACTTAACTGACTGGGAGATGCTATGCCTAGGGCATGGCCTTAGTCTTGTTGCCATGTCAAGTTGAGAGATAGTTTAGGTACCAAGAGAAAAGAGAGGGGGAAAAGAATTGGGCCATTTGGAACTTGAGTGAGAATTGAATAGGGGGTGGAGGATTAGGAGAGGTGTTTGATTTTAAAGGTTCTGTGGAATAGGTAGATGGTAGATTGAGGACAATGGGAGGTAGATTTGATTTCTATTTGAATTTTACCTACTCTACCTATGGTATACAATTATTGTGTATTGCAGTGTAAACACAGAAACTTTCAATATTTATTTGTTTGGTATAATATACAGTATCTCTATTCCTAATTCAAAAGATAGGTTAAGCCAAGTTTTATTAGAACTTGACCTTGTTGAAACTCATATGGTGTTTCTAACTATGAACAATCAAATAAATAATAACAATAATAATAACAATAATAATAATAATAATAATAATAATAATAATAATAATAATAATAATAATAAAATATTATTATTATTATTACTTAATGTACAATCCCACTAACACTTGCAGTTTCCTCTTTTGTTTGTGACAGAAATATTTATTATTCCAATCTTATCTGTTCTGGAAAGTACATACAGTAAAACTTCACTTACATGTTTTTCAGGGGACTGAAGGGAAAAAATGTGAGAGAAAAATGCACTGAGATCATCAAAGAGCTCCCGTACGCATCTAACTTAAATTTTTCGAAGTTCCGCTGCCGGAGGTGGCTCGAAAGCCGAAGTTGCACTACCTCCCTCCGGGCTTGCAGATGTTCGGCCCTCAGCTAGGCCGAGTCGAGCTTCTCTATTAAAAGTTTCATTAAAGGGAAGTGGCCTCAGAGGCTGAGCGATAGGTCACCCTGCAGAAGCACTGTGGAGCGTGCCAATTCGAGTAGCATAAAAGGTGACATTTTGTAGACATTTAAAATTTGTGAATGATAATTAAACCTCCAGTTGTGTTGTTACTATAAATGTTAAGTAAAGATTTCCGAGGCCAATTTCATCTTAAGTTAGATTTCTATCTGAGAAAAAAAATTCTAGAATTTTGGGTCTATTTTGTTTTCCCTTGTACATTTGATTTCTTTATGCTTCTAGGGATCAAATAATTTTGAAAAGATTATTCTATTTATTTATATATAATTGGCAAAATGCAGGTTTTTACTAAACATTCTACAACAAAATTGATATATTTTGATAATTATTTTTTTTATAGATCCCAATTGAATATTCTAGTGACTGAGCTCAAATGGCAAAGGTACTGTGATAACTGAAGAGTCAGGATTTAATTATTTGAGAAAAAATAAATGTTTCTAATTTTATTCTGGACATTTTAGTTCATATAACCGAAACTTTTAGTGACACATTCACTATTCTAGTTTATTCACTAGGGCAAATCATGGGTTACATGCTGCAAAAAGAATTACGTTACTATCTTTAATAGGTTTTGATTTACTATGTTTGACATGCATGAATGTGCTGAAAACTCCCAATTCGGGATAATGCATCTAAAATTCACTCACTAAAGGCTTGACAGGCGACACTCGCTTCATAAAATTTTTTATCAAAAATTAAAAAACAGCGAGAAACGGTTTGAAGCATTTAAAAGAGAATAAAACAGAGCACAAGATCCAATAAAAATTGAAAAACACAAAATTTCACGATTTTACATCATTCTACGTAGTACATTAAATTCATTATTATTTTAAGTCTATTAAAATCTGCCAAAGGGAACCAATCCAAATATGAAAAGCTACAACAATTCTCTAAATGATTATGTTCTCAGGTAAACTGCAACCACATGCTCTTCTGGGAAATATTAAAATCAAATCCTTACTTTTTCAGGTGTCATGGTCTTTGTGAATTCATCCCTCCAAAATCGCACTGCATCATCCAAAGTGAGGCCAATACCCTTCAAGAAGAGACCATATTGCATACGTGACCCATGTTTTGCATGATGAGTTTTCCGTATAGACTCGTGTAACTGCCTCATGCACGGCGGGAATGACACTCGTGACAACTGAAATATCATTAACAAACATATGAATAATAGTACATGTAAAACATCTGATAATCACATTGTTCTTACAATTATAGTCTTTAATAAAGGCCATGCACTGATACACAACTGCAGAGGCATGCCATCAAAGACATGACAGCTAAGATAGTTTCTGAACTTTTGTAGTAATAATATATTTCGTTTAGTATGTGCCCGTGTATTTTTGTCAACATCAATAAAGCAAAAGTATAATTTTTAAATTTAAAATATCTCCCTCCCAATTTTCACATTTCCCCAATTATTATTATTATTAATTATTATTATTAATTATTATTGTTTATTATTATTATTATTACTATTATTATTATTATTATTTATTATTATTATTGTTTATTATTATTATTATTATTATTATTATTATTATTATTATTATTATTATTATTAGTTTTTATATATTTTTCTTGCATTCCTAGAATTGAGTGAAAATCACAAAATTGTCACAGACCCACACTAATAATTTAAGTTAAAGTAGTTCAATAAATAAGTTAAAGGAGTTGAGTTATTTGCTATTTTATCAGAAAAGTATTGACTTACAAAGCACATAATTATTTATTTACAAGAAGAATTTGGGAATCATTAATAAACCGGTAATGTCATTGAACTAAATTTACACATTATTCCTACAATAATAAATTCATTACTATATTTATTACTCTTCGAAGCAAATGTTTCTTTGCTACAGTTACATTCAGTGCCATTTCACTGTCAGGTCCAAAAAATACTTAAATCAACAACTGGAAGCAGAATGGGATGCTGAAGCTGGGAAATATCATTTTCTTGTCCTACACAGTCACTTTCTTAATTTTGTTACAAATATTGCTTTCAAATTTGTATTCATAAATTTAAAATGAGCATAGGACTATAGTGAGAATCATCCAATTATACTCTCATAATTTGAAAACTCTCAAATTTATTCATAACTTAAAGACTTTGTACTTGTCTAAGAACCTCATTTAATGTTTATCAGTTCACATAAAATGATTTAAAAAGGAATTTTTACAATTCTTTCCACCCACCATGCCCTCAACAATTCTCTACCATAAAGTTGGATCTTTATATTATATCTACACTTTGAATTTTTAGGCTCTAAAATATTTTTAGGTGCCTAAAATAGGCTCTTCGAAACCAAGAACGGGTTATATTTTCTTAAACAGGCAGTATAAATTGAGGTGAAAATGACTTTTGGAATACATTTTATTTTATTTCCAACTATTTTATTGCAGATATATCAGTGTGAAATATTTTAAACAATAAAGATGTGAAAGGTAAAACAATTATAGCAAATAGATATATTCAAAGATACATGATAACATCTGAAAAACCTCTGAAACAAAATTATTTTCTTTAATTTGTTTCACAGTTAACAATCAAAAAGTGATGTCCCTCCTGTCCTGAGCGCATCTCGATTCCCTTCTCTCTCTCCCTCTCTTCATTCTCACTCTCCTTCTCCTCCTCCTCCCTCTCTCTCAGCTCGGAATAAGATGGTGACGAGTAATGAAATTAAACAGTTGATTCAAAAATGAACGATCTTTGCTAATTTTTACCTTCTCCCCTTCCTCGACCACTCAGTTCATTAACGTGAAGACTCTCCTGCGTGAATTACGCTTAAACACTAGCATTCGCACAGGAGGGACATCACAAAAACGTCCTCTGAAATATTAATTATTAAAAAATCAATTGAGTAATGCCATTGTTCAATTAATATGCATCAATAAATCACTTTCAATTATTTATTATGTTTAAATAACAACTTCTCATTCAAAAATTACAATATTTATTAATTACATAAAATTTTGTTTCTGAACAAACGTCATATAACCTGTTCACATCAATGCTGGCCAAAATTCCCTTTGCTACTTAAAACTCGCTGGTAAGAAATATTTTTCATTTGAAATTATCAGTTAAAACCTTAACCAATGAGATAAAAGACATTCCTTGATATCTGTTGCTGAAAAAAATAAATTAAAAGCACAAATAAAGTTGCCCTTCAAGGGGCCTGTGACAGTTTTACCGTTCACAGCACACTGGCTTTCGATGGCTCATAGCAATGTAAGGTCTTATGAATCTGACTGTTTAGTCTTCTGAATTAATAAATCTCATGAGATTTTAAGCCTTAACGTAATCTCCATGAAAAGAAATTATAAGAACAACCCTTGGAACATTTGGGATGTAGAGCAAGCTTCCCAGACACCATTAATAAGTCACAAATGAAATAATTGAGAAAGATTAAGAATTTCATACGAAATCAGATGTTAAATTTGTGGATTATGCCAAAGCATTTCACAAAGGTAGATCATGCAAATATATAAAATTCTTTCAAAATCAAGGAGTACATGAAAAGAAAATACGAAGTTTGGTGAATGTATATTAGAATGACATTGATAAAATTAAAGAGACGAAGGAGACAAGAGTGACCCAATATTGTACTGGATCAAGCCCACATTCTTGGAAAATTCTTGACAGTAAACAATTGACATAATTTGCCTCCATTCTATATTACAATGTCTGCGCTGTCTGCAGCATGTTCAAGAACGATTGATTAGAGATTCCAGGCATATCAACTGCTAAGATCATTAGTCCAGTAAGAGTTTTTACCTCAGGACGTGGTGATCTTCTCCCACTGGATGATGAGATCCGATTGCTGATGAATATCAGCTTGTAGGGATTTTCCCCAACCAGGTATTTCCCACCAGCAGGGCACCGCGGAAGCCAAGACAAGCTCTAAGCTCCGGTCCGAACTCCCAATATGTGTGGTAGTGTAGTGTAAGTAAGGTGGGATGACAGGACAAGGAAGAAGAAGGAAAATTTGTGCAGTCTGTGGCCCTTGTATTAGGGAACTGCTCTGCCATTCACCTGGTGTTGATTGGAGAAACCACAGAAAACTAGGGATCAGAGCAGCTAGCAGCTAGAATTCTCCTCCGTACAGTGCCAACTCAATCTAGCTGTCACTTTAGCGTCGAAAACCCTGCCACCATCAGGACTCGAACCCCAGGACCTCCCGGTTAGAGGCACTGAGCCACCTTTGCTGGTCATATGTAAGAAGGTACCAGAAGAATATTGAGAATTAAGACAAGAAAAGAATAGTAGAATGAGAGGCGGAAAGAATTCAATGGGCTAATATACGGGAACTGGCTGGTTGTCAGAAATTTCAAGGTAATCAGGAATACTAAATAAGCCAGCATGGGATAAAATAATCAATTTGAAGATACAATATATTATAACGATGTCTAGGCAAAATAAAATGATGAATATTGAAAACTGATTCTGTAGCTAAAAAAGCATTCTTATCATGATAACAATTGTGTGCGTCTGTGTGTGTGTGTGTGCGTGCGCGCGCGCGCGGGTGTGTGTGTGTGTGTGTGCGCGTGCGGGTGTGTGTGTGTGTGTGTGTGCGCGCGGGGGCGTGTGTGCGCGCGGGGGCGTGTGTGCGCGCGCGGGGGCGCGCGGGGGCGCGCGTGCGCGTGCGCGTGCGTGTGCGTGTGTGTGTGTGTGTCTGTTCCTTATTGAAGACTCAAATAAATAATTGTCTACAGGAATTAGAAGTTATGGTTTGCTTTTCATTCATGACAGTTTTTCAATTTTGAATAAATAGATTGTTGAAGGAATCTGGTTCTCAATAATAATCGCTGAAGTCTTGTTACTGAACCAAATGAACCTATAGTAAACTTTCTGTAATATTCAATAGTGAAATAAAATATTTGGGAGAACTTTTTTTTGTTTTTACAGAGAATAAGCAAAGGGGAAACATTACGATTATCACCGAGACTTAGAATCAGGAAGTCAATAACTTATCAATCACGCATCCTGGAAACTAATAGTGAATTAAATTTTCCAAATTTTGTGAAAAACTGATAAACTCTTTCACTGCAATGTACATGCCTGTATCCAGAGGAATCTGAGCCCCGTGTACTAATAAATGTTTTTGTGTCCGGAACATATAAGCCTACATGGCTTTCTTTGACAGAGTGGCCTCTCCTTCCCTGGAACGAATTTCCTAGATTTTTCCCACATTTCCACATTTTTTTGAAATTTTCACTGGCAAGATTTGTAAAGTATTTCACACTATTTACAGAAAATACTAAAACAGCCTGAAATTAATTTTTAAGCCACCCAATTTTGCTGTGATAAAAGTAGAAATTACAAGAAACTGAACAAAGAATAATGCAGCACTACTTTCTTCCAGACTGAACAATATCTAATTTTATACTGACTTCTAACCATTCATTCTTCCACAAATTCTCTGATTTTCTCAGATTTTACATATTTTCCAGAAAGTAGTCACCCTGTTTCAGCAAAAATTCTGAGATATTTTTGAGAAAATTTCAAAAATGCGTGAGTAAATACCTAGTACCCCCCAAAAATGAAAATATGTTCAAAATAAAGGGGTCACATCAGCCAGAATACAGAACATCATTTCTGATGAAAATCCTCTGTGTGGGCTAGTGTTAACTGCAGACACAAGAACAGACATTTTGGATTACAAGAAAGAGGATGAAAAAGAAAGAAAAAAGAAGAAAGAAAGAAAAAAAGACCCAGAATTTTTGGGGGTATCAGAGACCCCCCTGGCAATGCTCAACATGACTTTTAGCAATAATACCTAACTTTCTCTACACTACGTTTACAGGAAAGTAAATTAAGGTAAAGAACTAATGAATTCTACCAGTTCTTACTCATGGTGTGCAAGGGAAGAAACACAAATTACTCCAGAAATATCAGAAAAAAGTCCAAGACAAACATTCTTTAAATCAGGCTAAAAAATTCAGATATTAGAAATAGAAAAGATATTGTACATGCAGTAATTCATGCATGCAGAATAAAAAAATGGAAATGGCGAACAAGTCATGATAATAGATCCTCAGCAATGGGTATGCAGGGTAAGTGTTTGGGATTCCAAAGATAACTGGTGCAACCCAGGAAGGCAATGCACAAGATGAGAGTGATACTTTCAAGAAAGAGCTCGGTTTCACTTAGTCAAGAGAAGCAAATAACAGACAAGTGTGAAAGAAATCAGTAAATCTGAGATTTTAGGAAAGTGGCAAGGACATTAAATGTAACCAATAGTGAGATAGCAAGACACATGTGTAAGTCTGCCTTCACATGGAGCAACTTAGCAGTGCTATGCCCCTACATACAGGGCCACTAAGCATGGGAAAGCAGAGAGTCTAGAGAGGGAAATTCTTGTACACAATTCCTGCCTAACTCCTGGAAAATTTCCTAGTTATCGAAACTAGAAAAAATATAGAAAATTAAAGAATAGTGCAAGACTCATTCTTCACCTAACCAATAATTCCAATAAAGTGAAATAATTTTTATAGAAACAATTATCTGTGCATAAACATATTGACATATTTTATATTTTTCTGATTTAAAGGTAAAATATTTGAAAAAGTTCATCCATATTCTTTTAAATTTAGAGATTTTTGAAAATTTAAACAAAAATGTCTTGTTTATGAAAACACTAGCAGAGATGTACAGTTGTTTTCAAGAATGAAAAAAATACCCAGCTAATTCCCGGTCGCTATTTACCCTCAAAAGGGAGGATTCGATAGTCGCACCTCTGTGAGCACCAGCCACTACAAGGCAGTCCACTTGTAAACAGCTCAGTGGCGCATCTGAACGGCCTCTGAAGCATTCTACACTGCTAGCGGCAGGAGTGCGCCACCAACTACCGTACTACTACAGCTCCCATTGAAACCAATACTTTGCCAGCAGATGCTTGACATAGAAGTGCTGATAAGCGATTCTGAGAGAAGGACTCAAATAGTGTGAAACTCAAATGTAAATCATAACCAGTGAGTTATTAAATTATAAGCCAACTCTACATCTGTTTGCAGATCTTTACTCTTGAACCTTTTTGTAGTCTACAATAATTAGAACAATAATAATAACAGTTCTATCTAAAAATTAATGTAAAATAAGGTGAAGAAATTAAAGAAGTCATCTCTGTCAAGTTAATATATTTATTTAGAGATCCAGCTTTTGATGGCATTGTTGTTATCATCAGACTCATGACATGTGGCAAAAGTTGGGAGACTATTGGGACCTTTGCCATAGGCAGCGAGACTGTTGATGAAGGCAAAGCCATTAAAAGCCGGCTCTCTAAATAAATATATTAAGCTGACGAAGACGACTTCTTTTATTTTTTCATGTAATTACGTTAACATCAGAATTCTCACAAAATAAGCTGTCTCAAAAGTTGGCACTTTATCTTTTGTCTGCATCTCATTTCACATTATGTGACTGCTCAAGTTAAAATGCTGTTTTGTTTAATGTTACTTACAGGATCTAAATCTTCCGGTGTCACGACCCCTTCAGCTTTCTTATAATCATAAGTTTCAGCAAAATCCAGTTTGTGAAGATTGAGTAGAGGCTTTAAGCGTTCATCTTCTTCCAAGTAAACAATGCTGCTAGCTGTCACCTGCAACACACAAAGAATTCCCTCCTTGCAATTATTACATTATTACTTTCACCAACTGTGCGCCAAAAAAAGCTTTCCCTACCTGAAGATTTTGAAGTAAGTTGGACCTGAAAATAGAGCTGATAACAGATAAAAGATCTCGGCTTGGAATATAAGCATTTCCTCTAGACAGATACACTTTGCGCGTAGTGACTAAATCCAACACATCTGTGAAAGGCACTTTATAAAAGTCCATTGTCTCAACTCCTGCATGAGTCGCTCCAGCTGTTGATGACAGTAACACCGTCAACAAAGAACTTTTCTCTTCCTCAGAAATCTAAAAAATTAAAGATAAATAAAAATACAAAATACATTAAGTATCAATGACTCCTACTACAAGCTCTTCAAATAACACAATTTTTCAATAGCCATATCCAGAAACATGACATAAGTCTCCTACAAGTATCTACATTTACAATGAACATAGTTTAATAATACACTTTTATTACAATGCAAATGTCACACACACTTTAACTACTTTCAACATTAAATTAATAAAATAAATATACAAACTCTTTCAAAGTGAGGCGCAAATTCAATAAGGAAGCTAGAAAACAAAAGCGTGAATAGTAAAAAGAACGATGCTTGAGGTAAACAAAAACTGAAATGTAAAAAGAATAAAATACCAAAAGCAAAGACCAATATTGGTATACAATGAACTATGTACTATTACACAACTAAATGTCGGTAGTGGCCCAAATGTTCCAAAAAAATCCAATAATTTGAAGATAAGGAGATATCAACATCTGGCCAAATTATTTTATTTTCTGCTAGTGACAATTTAAGACAAGTTCATAAATTGTGAATTTGGTTTGTAGATGGAACCTTCAATAGAGCTCCCTTACTTTCATTCAACCTTTTGCGATCACGAGATCTGTAAATCAAAATGTAAATAGAATCAAATGAACTTTGGCACTTTCCTTCATCTATGCACCAGCAGCATATGATAAAGTGTTTGAAATTGTACTTGAACAGTCACAGCATTTTGGGATACCCAAATCTGATGACCAATTTTGAGCCAGCCGACATTAATGCTGCTAAAAAATGAGTTGGATATGACAATAGATGCTTTTTTAAATGATGTAAAAAGTCTTTACAGAAGAATTCAAAGTGAAGACTTACAAACATAATATAATGACAAAAATGACCACAGAATAAAGTTAGCGTTGCATATTAGCATTTGTACTGGCAGAAGATGTTCTGAACTTTTTGATTTACTGATGGTATGAAGTTACAGGTGATTTTCTCCATGGTACTCAGTTCTTTGAAGTAAAATCTGTTTGATCTTTCTTCTATGAAATAACATATTTATTCTATTTTTAATATATACTAATGTTCCAGACAAAGATCCGAATATAATTAGAATGTAGTTGATATTTAGTGGCCATCTGATGATGCCGGCACCATAACCTAGGGAAGAGTTAATCAGAAGGTTTGGTATTAGAACACTGTTGTACCTAAAATTAGGGATTAAATGTTATGAGTTTAAAAAATCCTACAAATGTTACAAACTTTTTACGAGTTTCTGAACATTCCTTTCTTCTCTTTGGGTATTTAGTGTTGAAAGCATGTGGTAGAACATGCAAAATGTGGCAACGCTGACCCCCTCCACACCCAAGTATCAACTACATTTTTATTTTATTCATACTATAACTATATTTATGGAATGAAGGCTAGAGTTATAAAAAAGCAGTTTCTCCACAATATCCTACCCTGCTCTGTAACCACTATGAACAAGTTCGACAAAGATTAGCAAGGTCCAGTGTTGTCAGGTGTGTTGCGCGCTCTTTCCCCACTACTACTATGAAATTTCCCCAAATAACCTCTCCAATGAAACGTAATTCCTCACCTTTGTTATTAACTAACCTTAAAAACTATTCTCAAAATTATGAGCAAATGACATGAGCTGACAATTCCATTGGCTACCTACTTACATTCAAATAATTCAAATTAACCAATCATCGTCCTTTGAGCCACTCAAAACCCTTTACTATCTTTGTTTTTCTCATGTTTTTCTTTCTCTAAGCCTGTCGTTTGTTCTTCTCTTTTTGATACATAAATTGAGAGATAATATCTGTTGTTCTTTTTTATTCATAGAAATTGAGAGAATAATATTTCTATATCGACTCTGGATGAAAATAATATCCCCGCACATTTCCCCATCCATTTGTATCCCATTTTTCACCACAATAACAAATTCCCATATTGGGACAAAATTCCTGTATCTGGCAACCCTAGCGAGGGCAAACAATCCTTCAGAGGGATTAATAAAGCTGAATTAATAAAGGAACTGAAAGTATGATGCAACAATTGGATATCAGGCATAAAATCAGGAATCGTAGAAAAGCGAGAAAACATCAGATGACAGAATTTCTAATATTGTTACAAAATAAAAAGAACATGACGATAATAATGAAGTTCGACAATATTTACAATTACTAGCACACAAAATAACTTTGTAGCACAAATGTATCTTTTGAAACTATTTTGGGATCATTTCTGAAACTACATTTTTGGAAATGGAGATGCTTGGAACTTTTGTAGTAGAACAATTGTATTCTAAAACTCAGTGCATTTTGGCACTTACTTTTGATACTCACAGGTGAATAATGAAGCTCATTTGCTTCCAGAAAACTCCGAACTCCTTGAGCGTTCAGGGAAAGAAAGCGCAAGCGAAAAAGTTCCAGTTCTCTACTCAAAAACCAGTTTCTTAAATTCTCGGATTGGCAATGAGCAAGTCGAACAATAAAGTGGGAAAGATGGTCCCTGATACGATCATTCATTTCTATCCCTGACTGTTCATGTCCAGGTGATATCAGCTGAAAAACAAAAGTTATCATTTATTGAGAATTTTGTTCTTTAACCCAAGCATGTTCAAACAATAAACAGAGCAAATTGAATAACCTAACAATATTAACTACAATGATGGCCACAAGTTTTAACATACATTTTAAATCAGCAGTGATATTTAGAAACAGGGCTGGTAAAATAATTTTATTTGCAGACATTTATTTAAAACAATTGTCTGTGAATTAGCAATATCAACAAACTTCAAAGAACATGCTGAATAATTTCATTTTTCGAACATTATTCATAATTTACTGATCTAGTTTATTTCAGCATTTTTCATTTCATTCTTGACTTTACTTACTCTGAATTACAAGCAAAAAGCACCCACCTCTCAAACTTTAGTATGTTGTAATGAGACCCTGATTTTTTTCCATTATTCATTCACCAGTTCTTTAGCCAAATTTTTTGGTGCCCATTCCTCGAATACGAAGAATTTCATTCACCAGAAAGGAAACAGTTTTCAACAAAGTGAACAGATGAACTTGTGATGCAAGTAAATCAACATTTAGGGGTACATTTAAACATTTGTTTTACACAAAACGCACACATTATTTCTACAGGTATTACGAACACTATTACCATTTAACTAATTTATTATTGCTTTATTGTGGACAACCGCCCACAAACCCCTGTTAATCCACAATTCTATTTTTATATTACTACTTGAACTCAGATTGTCCTGAGTTTTTTTCTTCTTTTCTTTTTTTTTTCCTTCCCTTCCAAAATTGAGTTATGTGATAATAGCATTCTGTAATATCATTAGGAAGTAAAAAACATTTTGAATTTATATTGTTGTTAGTTTTTACAAAAACAAGCGTCCTTCCAGAAGGGCATCAAGAAAATAGGGCAACTTTTCGTGAAGGTAAACACTTGTTTGGGCATCAGTATTTTCAAATAAACGTGAAGAAAAGGGAGTTTTGCGGCTACAACCACAAAACCCAATATAAAAAAATTCACTGCAATATAAAAACAAAATACTCTTATAAACTTTTTTTATGCTAATGTGTGATGAGCTACTATAGTTGCAAACACGAAGGGGTTTACCACGTTTCAGACACATTGAAGAGGCAATTTTGATATTTCGGTTACTTCTTTTGTGGTTTCTCGTTTGTAGGTAATTCAGCATTATCTTCCATCAAATCAAAACTCTATTAGTAGATACTCTTTTGTTACATTTTAGTATTGCAGGGGCAGGGGCAAACAATGACATGTCAGATATACTGCCTCTTCACTGATCTATGCCTCTCATATGAGCTTTGTAGGAATGCAATAGTTTAGGCTCAGGTATGCCAATTCTTTTCTTTTTTCCTGGAAAAATCTTTCTGCTGAATGCAATGATTGAACTGTGACAAAGTTAATGGCTCTAGTAAAACACTGTTGTCATTGCAACAAACTTATCCTGAATGAGCAAACCTGATGCTGAGACGGAAAAAAACTTCATACAATAATTTTATCTACAGATTATAACTCTCTTTCCTCATATTCCAGTTGATTCCATGCCCCTCTTCCTTAGGTCATGTAGTAGTTCAACACTAGTAAACAGGGTTTTGAAGAAAATTCAAAATGGAACATGTGGATGTAACTGATTCACAAAAGGTCATACCACGCTGTAGTCCATACCTTGGTTTCATAATCTTTACAAGCACCAGCTTGTTGGCTAGGTTCGAGCTGTAGAGTATATCCATCACTGCTACCGGGTGATCAGTATAAAACGCAACTCACTGCTGTGAGTCACTCTGCCTGCTGGCAGAGTGAAATACACTGGCAACCATGTTTGAGCGGGTCGGATAGCGGCTGGTGGTTTCAAGCAGGTAAACTGGCAGGTCGTATGCTTAATCCCCTCTCCCACTAACGCCACCCTGAGGAGGAGAGCAGATGACTGCCGTGTCCATGTATTCAAAGAGAAGGGCTCGTGCCTGCTTGTTTGGCATCGAAAGAAAATTGAATTGTCAAGAATGATGATTCCTTCATATATTGTTGAAAAGTGAAATAAACTTACAAACTTACAACTTACATTGAAGTAAATTTAATAGTAAATTTGTTTCACTTTCAAATACAAGATACATATGCTCCAGAAATGTTTAGGTTTTATACTTTTCTGTACTAAATAAATATTAATAAATTATAAATTCAGATTAGCAGAACGAATGTTTATTCTTCTTCTTCTTCTTCTTCTTCTTCTTATTATTATTGAATAAAGTTACTTTAAAAATAATTAACTAATTAAAATATAATATAAATTAATTTCTCAATTTATTCTGATACGTATCTGCCGCTACTGTTTCTTTGAAAAACAACAGAACAATTATTCTGCATCAATAAATGGCACACCATACTCCAATCTTATTTTTAATACATTGGATCAAACACACCTCCTGTCTCATGATAGCACTTCACTAAACAAAATATAGTACTCTTGTTCGGAATTGACTGAGATGAAAATTTTTCTCTGAAAGCTGTCTGACACTCTTTGAAAGATTGCGTTCAGAAATACTCCTCCATCACAAACTTTGTTGCTCTATGCTGAGGCACATCATATGTTAACTGTGACAGAAGGAAACTATGAACGAAGACGTGGCCTGTTTTGTTTTGAGCAGGTATGACCCACACCACAGGAAGGGGATGAGTGAAACGAAAGGGGTAGTGGTGAATGGAGTGTCGCTGATAAGCAGTCGAAGGAGCTATCCCAGAAGCAGTGTTGCAAAACTTTCACTTTTCTCTCAATGCCTTGAACGTCAGGGTTGCGTTTTATACTGATCACCCGGTACTTCCATACCAGAATTTGAATCCTTATCTGTCTGGTTTTCCCTTTGTGAATTATTTGCAGCCTTGGCTTCCAAAGTAAGGGACCATCAATTCATTGACAGAATGGTACTGCACATGAGGAGCAAATTAAATGAATCTATCACCCAGCAATGGGCGGATATTCTCCAAACAATCTAATCTCTCAAAATTGTCCCAGAATGTCCAAATCACAAAGTGCAGTAGCATTTGGTCGACTTGCTGGTATATAATCTACACTTGGCTCTTCTTCTGCACCTGAATTCTGCATCTGTTGCATTCGTACATTGGCACATATGGTGACAATTCAATTAGGGGAAAGTATAACATTTCATCCAAACCACTTTTTGGTATATCATCATTGTTCGTTTCTAAAATGACCAAAAGTTCCAACAGTGTATATAATTACCTGTTTGTATAAAATGAACACATATTACCCTGGCATTCTTCTGGAAGGATGGTTCAAAATAACTGAATAACAACCGACAAAAACCTTCAATTGTAACCCTATAAATAATATAGTTCATTCCTTTAAGGTGTTATATTAACAATTTCAGAATTATTGACACCATAAGGAAGAAAATATACATAACCGACAATAATAGCATCAGTCAATTCGACCATTGTAAAATTGCAATATTTTCAAAACACAATTTCTCAATAACTAAACGATAGCATCAAAATAACTGTGGCAGTGCGTTTCTCACTTTATATAAATATGTGTCACTGTCTGTTACAACAATGCATTATTCACGAAAATACATTATTTCTACAATGAGTAACGTCTTTCAGAAGGACATCAGGGTTATGTGGGTTAATAGTTCATTTTAAAAATTTCCTTTAAAAACTCACTAATAATTGCTTTGATGATGACAGAGGCCAAAATTCAGCAATATCCTCTAATATTTCATTAAATAAATCCTTTCCTTGATTCTTAGAAGTGATTCACTAAAACGAATTATTTGGGAAAATAAACGGTGATGGCTTTCAACTACATATATCATTTCACGTAGCGACAATTGCTCGTCGAATAAGGTAGCTACACAACACATAATGCAAACAAAGCCATTAAACTTCTCAATAATCAATTTTAAAAACAAATTAAAAATTAAATTAAAAATTTCATTTAAAAACTCACTAATTACTGCTTCGATGATGACAGGCTCAATAAAATTCAGCAATATCATTCAATATTTCATTAAATAATCCTTTTCTTTGTTTCTCCTCTCCCATATAAATTCACATAAATAAGAATTGAGCATTGCATGACGAGTTCTGTATTGCACCTTATGATATTTTGTTGGTCTCCAAGTGCTTTCTATCTTTTGCGTATCAAGATCAACAAAGTTGTGACCATATACCCTTAGATCATGAATCATTCCTTTTTCTTTGAAGAAATGAATAACTTCTTCCTTGGTTTTGTAATTTTCAGCGACTCTGAGAAAAAATTCACTCTGGCACTCGTAATAACAAATTACAACTATTAAATTCTTTCATTACAAATCAAAAACCCCAACTAATCCCTGGGATATGATACTGAGTAGTGAACTGGTGCATTTACCCCACCAAAAAGGAACCACTTCTAATAATCACAGGAACTGAATCTTTCGGCAAGTGAACTGGTATACATATAACAGAAAATATCCACGGACCCTACTCAGTTACTATCTTTCAAGTTGTCCCTTCTAAAATAAAAATAAAAAAACTTTTAATTTTAGGGTGGTAGAAAATTGAATAATCTATTGTTCCCAGAATTGGCGACGAGTTTGAACACTCAAGCTCTTAAAAAAAGCTTACGACATATTAACCAATCACCATCCTACTACTATCTAGTTAAACTCGCATGAAATTTAAAGTACTATTGAAACTTTTGGCTTTTTGTAACCTTTGCAACTTTTGTAACTTAAAATGCCATTCCGCTTTTTGTAACCCATTAACCTTTGCTTATTACTGCAATACCTTTAATGTACATCACACACGATATGTCAATTACGAATCATGTTAACGATGATTCAGACTACACCAATTGAACTGTTGCCTGTAAATAATTTAAATAAATAATTTATAAAGCCTCCCAATCAGGCTTCTTGAACCAACAAAAAGACCAAACAATCTTGGCTTATTTCACTTGTATATCTAATGAATGTCAATACTACATACATTTGAAATGAGATGCTACCTGTTTACTGTAACATTACTGACATTGCAACTCACCAGTTTTGCAAATGTTTTTAAATTTTGTTTCTTCAATTCATGTAACACTGCTGTCTTCTTATCATCCATATTCTTAGATGGTACTCTAGGTAAAGTCTGTTCAAGAATCCTTAACACTAAAACAAAAAAATTCTATTGACATCACTCTCAACAGTCTCAACCAATGCAAGGAAGGTAATATCATATTTAAGAATTTGACAACAGCAGCAACCAAAAATAAAGGGGATGATTAATACAAAAATATATATTTTTAACAGTTACCAGAGACCTAATTGAAAAAAAAAAAAAAAAAAAAATACGAGAGTCAGATCAAAAACTCAGGACATTTCCTTATAATGACATACATGTACACTGTTCTTATACTACTACAGAAAAGAGATCAATTTATATGTTAATACTGCACATACTGCATATGACTATTATAACTTTATTACGAATTCTTCCAATCTTTCTCAATATTCCCCGTATGAATATAAGAATAAAACATACTTAAAGTTAGAAACACTGGGTTTCACTCTGAATATCACTTTTCTCTCTAATGAAATTTTGTTTTCTTACATTTTAAATTAAAAAATATTAAAATTAAACAAAATAGTAAAGAGAATACACTTTAAAATTTCGGATCATTTGAATACAAATCAGGCCTCTTCCTGATTAATTAGGACATCTGGAAACTCTATTATAACAAGACTTTCTTGAAATGCCATTATTGAGTAGACAATTTATACTTTTCATTTTGTAATTTAATAAAAGAAAAACTATTTGTTTGGATGTTAAATATAAAGAAATTAGTTATGAGAACCTTTCATTCGCTCAACAGCTAAATCATACATCTCCGCAAGTTGAATTGTGGACGTCGGTGGAAGAACGTACAGTTGCAGATCATGATTAAGTTCTCCAAACCCTATACTGTTTTTAGGCAGTCCATCCACCGCCGTTATACGCCTTTTACGAATTATTTCCATTGTAGTAAGTTAAATAATAGAACCGCACACTACTTTGCAACACAATCAACACAGACATGCAATTATAACCATAGCTTATTCAATTTATACGCATTTTTCAATTCTTCAATGACTTCTATTTACGTCTGCACAAGCACATCTGTTTTGCACGGTTTTAGTGTTTTGGCACAAGTTTCCCGCCAACTTTGCCACTGGGCAAAGTGAAAACATCTCGTTCCCTTCCCCTCCTTTGCTTTTCTCCCGATCTCACGGAGCGTTCATAGCAGGGAGCGTTGACAGCGCAGAAGGTACGGAATTGACCGCTCGAACCCTGGTGCATGGAGGAATATATTCGTCAATGCCCTGGTGGATACAGAGCACGAATTCAAGTATTTTGCCCTTTGATAGAAGTGACATACGCTTCCACTTGTAAACATCAGATCTGAAGCTCAGAATAGCATTTACGAGGAACAACGCAAAAAGGAAAAGCTACCCACAATCCGTGTGCCGAGCTGATGCACATCGCCATATTGAAACCGAGTAAACTGCTGTACTAGCCGTCATCTTTAGTTGGAGGTGTGTTTTATTTCGGTTTCGCTTATTTTATTTGGTGTCTGCATCATTAGCAAAAACATACGTAATTGAAGGAGACAAGTGTTCTGCAGTTGTAAATAAAATTGCAAAATCTTCACTGTGGATGTTTTATAATGAGTGCTCGTTTAAGAAAAGGAGGTCGATGGTGCTCGGCGCCGAACTGTAAAAATAATTCAAATACAAGTAAGAACATCAGTTTTTTCGGCTTTCCCAAGGACGAGAAACGGTGAGTAAAATACATTTATTGCCAGTAGAAGACTAATTAATGAATTTAGTCGTGTGTAATATGTTTAACTTGTACTGTATTACTTAATGTCTGTAAAACCATAAAATAACCCTAAACCACACTCTTGCAGGGCGAAGAGATGGACTATAAATTGCAGAAGAGAAGATTTGTTAAAAAAGGATGCTTCATATTTAAATAAAAATTGTACCATATGTAGTCATCACTTTGAAAGTATTATGTTTGGTAATTTTCTAAAAAACAGGTTGAAACCTGATGCTGTTCCAACATTGTTTGACATTCCAAACCCACCAAAAACTAAAGCACTGAAGAGAAAACCATTAAGAAGAATGAAAGGAAGAAAGAATGAAACTTGCGAAGTGTCTAAGGAATCTAGAATTCATTCAGTAAGTTCATGGAAGAAGGTCTCTCTGACGGGCACCTTCTGACGGTATTCGTACTTCTTTTGATGATATCTGTTGCCAACCTAACATTTGTTAGTTTTTTTCAGAAGTTTTATCAGTGGCAATTGAGGTGCACATGTGCATGCATTTAAATGCATTGCTATCACGGTCTATTAACGGACTGTGTTAATAGATTGAAGTACATATTATAATGACAATGAATTGGGTGAGCTTAGTGAATATTGTGGGAAACGAAGAGAGATGTTTACAGTGGTGTCGTCAACAAAGACTTGTGCCTAACAATGTTGTATGTCCGCATTGTGGGGCATTGCTGACGGCTGTAGGGAATAGGGGAAAAGGTTTTGGTGACTTCTTGTGTACTCGACGCAATCACCAAAGATTTAAAGCTCCCGCCACGAGAGGTACGATTCTAGACAATGTCAAGGTAACTGTCGGCCAATCTTTACAAATTATGTACTGTTTCTCACACAATTATACGTATGAAGATACTGTGCGCGAGTGCTCGCAAGGGAAGACTTTATCCAACAAGACAGTTGCAGAGCGATTCTCATTTTTACGAGACGTGTGCCTGGACGCGATGGATCGCAGATATATTGGTGCTCCTAGAATTGGCGGACCCAACTCGGTGCTTGAAATCGACGAGTGTAGAATAGGTCGCCGGAAATATAACAGAGGTCGTGTCGTGGAAGGAAATTGGGTATTAGGTATTATTGACAGAGACACTCAAGAAGTACGCTTAGAAATTTGCCCGGGAAATCGTAGGGATACAAACGCATTGCTATCCATGATTCAGCGACACGTTCAACCGCAGACAACAATTATTACGGACTTGTGGAGAGACAATGAAGACCTAAAACAACACTCTGATCACTTGACTGTGAACCACTCGATGAATTTTGTAGATCCGACTTGCATTATTAATAATGTTGAATCGCAATGGCGACCATTAAGTCGTCGGCTGTCGAGGGGAGGTTTACGGCAAGATAACTTGGACTCTCATCTCGTCGAATATTTGTGGCGGAAGGATTGCAAAAGGCTAGGAAGGGACCCTTTTCTTTTCCTGATAGAACACTGCACTATAGCCTACCCCGTAAGTAAACAAAATCCAAAATGTCATTGCTCATACTGCACAGATATTAATGATTGCAAGATATTTCGTGTGAGTCATTTCTAATTGTTTGCCCTCCTTGAAGGTAAAAGATAAATATATATAATAGGAATTTCATACGGATGAAATATACTTGCTAGATGAATGTAATCAAAATAGAACAGATAAGACTATGTGTAATGAATTCTGTTGTAATATTCTGTGTGATTAATTTTCATAATTATCTCTTGGGGGTTCCAGACTACGGTGTTTCAATTTTGTGCTTCAGAACTAAGAGGTGAGCAACTAGTAAATACAATGGAAGCTACTTATTGTTATCACTCTGTGTCTCTTATAATATGATAACCTTCACTGATTGATAACAATGCACAAAAATTTCTAATTGGTTAATTATCAAATGAAAAAGAAAGACAACCTCCATTCTGTATTTGTATCTGCTTTTGGGTTTCTCTGAGTATTCCATTAATGTAAATCTCATTCTTATAATATACCTGGAAGAAAGGAGGACACGTGCTGATCGCCACATGCACATTTGTGGATTTTTACAATATTCCGAATGCCTGTGTGATTTCCACTGTTATTGGAGGTTGAGTCAATTTTACATATGTTGTTTTTTGTCAGTCCAGCAAATGTAATGTTTTCATTCACAGCCATTTGTTTTCTATTGTATTTGCTAATCTAGTGCACTAACAGAATTTGTTTTGTCTTTCTTGAATCATGACCCATGAGGGCTCAGAAGAATCAGCATAATTGAAATGTTTCAAAATGGTGTTAACATGTGAATTAGGATTACTAAAAACAATGTTGTATTATCAGTTCAGGCAGAGCATGATATGAATGATAACATGAACCGCAATAAGCAGCATCTGCTGTATAAGGGACAGGTTTTATTAATAAATAATTTCAAAGAATTGATATCTCCATTGAGTGACAGATTTCACAAAGTGTTCACATACACCTGTTTACCAAGTGTCCGCTTAATATGAGAAGCGAGTAAGTGAGATTTTCATGATAAGGAAATGATATCATGAGTGTCATAGTCATAGTAAACTGCCTAATGAAAATGATATCGTATGTGGGAAGTTTAATGTTACATGCATTTTGCAGGAAGAGTTAAAACCTTCAGCCTCTTTTCTTCTTGAACCTAAGAAAGTCATAAAAGAAGAGATTGCAAAGGATTATGAAGTAAGTGTTAAAAGATGTAATGGTACGTGTGCATTATATAATGTTAATATGTTGAACTGATTGTATGATTTGGTTATCTTGTGGTAAAGGTATCTACTGTCTAAATGGCAGTTTTGAGAATTAGTATATACTTTTTTTGTCATTTAATAATAGTCACATATGTGGATTTAACCACATTCTTGATTTATGAGACTTAAAAAAAATTAATCTTGTAATATTATGTACAGAATTGTTGAAAGTAGAAAATTGATGCTAGGGTTTCTAGTTTTGTGAATATTAAATAAAAATGAAACTGTCACAGTAGGATACAATTTCATGATGTAGTTTAGAGATATACATATTCTATGTTAGTGTTCAATTTATTAATTTCTACCAGCTGTGTAAATAGTAGTTTGTTTTCTATGGGTTTAATTTCTGTAACAGTGTAAAGTTGATCATAGTTGAGAATAAGGTTGTAATTGAGAGATGATCATTGGCATAGTAGATTCATAAAGAATACATGGAGTTATTTGCTCTGACAGGATTTTCTAAATTGTTGGAACATTTTTCTTCGTGACTGACTAATATGGCTAATGTATGGGTTAGTGTGGCTAAGAAGGATAGTGTGGGAAAACAGAGATTCTCTCAATGGACCCAAGTCTTCTAAATATGTATAAATTCTAAAATTATGCAATGCATCTTTATACATAAATAATAAATATATCTGTAATGACATGGTATTTCATTATGAAATTAAATTTGGTGTAAGTGATTCGAAACTGTTTTCACTAGTTTGTGGAGTAAAAAAAAAGTCTTCAATTAAGTTTCATGGAAAGAAATGACAAAAAATATTTCCATGTTCATTAAAAGAACAAAACTGATAAACTTCATTTCGCCTTTTACTATTATATTACATGTGGCCGTATACATTTCATGGGATTTGTTTAAGGGATCTATTTACATGTGAACTCCACTTAAGTAGAATTTTTGTCATGAGAATGTTCATTAACTTAATCGATATGCATTTTGCAGGAGGAGCTAGAACCTCCAGCCACTATGCACCTAGAGCGTGAGGAAGTTGTGAAAGAAGAGATTGCAGAGGCTTATGAAGTAAGTACAGCAGGAGCTAATTGTAACAGGATATGATGAACGCTTTTTTGCTGTTTAAATGTAGGCACCTATGCACGCTTAAACATATTCTTTATTTCTGGGAATTGAAAAGCATTACTTTTGTAATATTATGCACACAATTGTTTGGAGGGGAATTTAGAGAAATTTCAAATGTAGTGAATTTTAAATTTATTTGAACTGTAACAACAGGATACCTTTTCATGATTAAGAGAAGCACTTGTTATGTATTTAATGATCAGCATATTAATTTCTATCGGCTGTGTGGGTAGTAGATTTTTATAAGCAGGGGCGGGATTTCAGATCTTTTATTGGGGGGCAAAGGGGCCTCCACATACAATAGTAAAAAAAGTCATAAAACATTTTACTCTTCTTTAATATTCTTAAAGTAATATTTTGATTGTACCATTAGGAAACACAAAAATTGAGAATATTTTGAAAAAAAATTAACTGTGGGTGGGGTTAGTTGGCAGCTGGCAAGAGGATAGGGCAAGATTGTAAAGCTCAACCAGATTAAAGAAATTAGAAAACTAACTCTACGAGAAAGTCTGTGCCATTCCTTAGCTCCAGTTTTTTTTTTTTTTTTTTTAATTTGTTGCGTCTACTTCGACGCAACGCGTCTCCAAGCCCCTTGGGGGGGCGTTGAGCGCTTTGCGCTTCTCGGAGTAATCCTCCTATTACTGCGCTTGTTTTATGGAGTAATCCTCCGTTAACATTGTCTGTCGCGTCTCGTCGTAGTCGGTTGTCACGATTGCTGTGCTGTAGTTAATAAAATAAAAACAATTTTTACCATTTCCTCATCTTTAAGTCACATTGACTTCAAATACACTTTAAAAATGGCTGCAAGATTTCTGTGCATTTATTTTAGTATTTATTATAAATTTGTAATGAAAATTGTTTTGTTGTCCAAAAAACAATGAAATTTTTTTGTTATAATATTGGAACCGACATTATGATTGAAACAAGATTCGCATTTATAATAACAGAAAAGTGAAATTATTGTAATAACATTTAGTATAACAGAAAATATTGAGCTAAAATAATAGGTTCGATTTTTTCTCAGTGAACTATTGGCATCTAACAAATATCATGCATTCTTGAAATGAAATTGAGGCGTTGTTTTGGTGTATTTGTTTATTTCAGCAGAAAGCTTTTTCGACCGCGATATGGTCATCTTTAGTGCTACAAATAATAATAATAATAATAATAATAATAATAATAATAATAATAATAATAATAATAATAATAATAATAACAACAACATTAATGTACTAAATTACATTTTTAGAGTCAAATATAGGATATTATTATGAATATAATTAGAATTTAAGTGAAATAGAAAATTAAAATATAAAATGTGAACATATAAACATAATTTTCAATAGAGAGTACTAATAACAGATGAACTATTCTCAAGTGAAGAAAAAATAAATGAAACACAAATAATGTAGGCAAATAGATAAGTGAATAAATAAAGTTAGATGAGCCAACTGAAACACCGATTCTGAGGCAGCTGGGGGCCTCAGTCCAAACAAGACAGCGTGGGTGAAGGCATTTCCCGCTATTTAAAAGACAGCTCTCAATGGTGAGGGGAGAGACAGCAGGGTTTTTCTGGGAAATAGCCATTAGGGGAGAGGCCCAGCCGGGTTGCGGAAAAGATGCGGGCTGATAGGTTAATGTGTGTGGGAAGCGGCGAGTTTCAAGAGGGATGAGAGGAAAGGAATTTGTTCATTCAGAATAGTGTGTTGGGGATTGTTTAATAAATTATTGATGTGAATGGCTTCTAATTTTAATTTAAGTCTGTGAGTGTATCTGTTTTCCATCCAAAATTTTGATGTCACTGCCTGCATTAAATGAGTGTTCTTGTTCAAAGAGTCACTAAACAAAAAACTCAGACAATTTGACATACACATACCAAACAATCCAGCAGCACACCAAACAATCTCCATAACACATTTTCCCACAACAAATATCCTCTCCCCAAGTCTCTATCATGTGGAGTATACTCCATTTCCTGTGGCGGTTGCAATGCACAATACATTGGCCAGACCGGAAGATCTTTTCAGCAAAGAATCAAAGAACACATACGTGCTCTTACACACAGAACAATACAATCACACTTTGCTAGCCATCTCTTGGAGTGAGGCTTTTAAAATTCTAAATTCTCTTAATGTGTCTACTGTACTGTATTAAATAACAGTAACAACACTGGAATTAAATGGAAGTTTATTTTGAAATAGAAAATACGAGATAAGTGATGTTATTGTCTTTCTGTTTTTACGAACTCAGTGTTTCTTAATCCATTACCTGCCACAATTAATGTAATGGCATTGTGGCCTTTTCTGAAAAACGTGGAAAACCAAAAAAAAATCAGGGAATGTCTTTGGAAAAGACAGGGGAAAAAATCGGGGAATTTGTGGAAGAATTTGAAAGTCTGAGACAATTTTGAAGGTTTATAAAACCAGATACTATTCCTTGTAAAGGTTCAGGGTGATTTTTTGCTCAATTTTTATTTGTTAAGGAAATATTGTTAATTTGTTCTTTGACTTAGTGAAATAAGAGAGCTAACCAATTAGTATTGGAGTTGCTTTAATATTTCCTTTTAAGTAGTATGCATTTACAAATCTTATCAGGAATTTTTTTTTAAAAAATACACACTGAAAAACCAGGAAGTGTTAAAGTAATTTGTTCCCCAAAATGTGTAGCCCCCCTGATACACATGTTATTTTTGGTTCTGTAGGTTAATTTGTGCTCTTATATGTGGGATACTTTCTTGAACTTTGTGGGAAAATAAATATTTCAAAAAGATTGGGAGTAAGGATGGGAAAGAGGGAAGGAGAGGATGGGGAGATGAGGAGGATTGATTAATATTGTGAGGAGTCAGTTGTAACATGAAGAGTGGCAATGACTTTCCTCTAATGGATAGGGAGATCTGGCACCGACCGACATGTTGGCTTGGGGAGATTTCCCTCAATGGGGCTCCGGCTGAGCTGGGTTAAGTTCTGATTTCCCGACACAGGTGGTAGTGTACTTTGTGTAATTGTGAGTGTGTAAGGGGAAAAGATAGGACAAGGAAGGGTAATGAAAGGTCGCATGTGGCCCATTTGTTAGAGTAATGCTCTGTCATTTGTGTAGTATTGATAGAAGAGACAACAGAAAACTAGCGATTAGAGCAACCTGGTGCTAAAATTCTCCTCTTGACCACGACTGAATTCGACCTAATTATATAGGCGATATTGAATATCTACACTTGATATATTAGAATCCTTTATTATAATGTCTGGCAAAATTTGAAAGTTTTTCTTAACCTTAGATGTGTTGTGGTGAACAATCTATTAGAGTTTTTTCGGGAAATAAATACAGTAAATCCTGGTTAGCACAAAATTATTTAACGTGAAATTTGTTGTCAAATGAACAAAATTTGGGTCCTGCTAAAGAAACTTGGTAATGACATTATACATAAAAATTGGATTACACAAATTTTTATAATAACTCCAATTATTTCAGTCACTTGCAATTCGTATTAATGAGGGTTTGCTGTAATATTGTTTGTAAAATAAAGGTTAGACATTAAACAAAATTATTTATCTCATGTTAATTATGTTTTAATGTGTAATTGTTGTGTATTATCATTTTTGTAAAACTGTTCATAGAAAAAACTCTAATTAACAACTTCTCAAATGTTGAGCTTCTGGAATTCATTAATAGAAATTCTACTGTATTTACAGTAGGTATCAAAGGTACAAAGTTGTACATCCATGTAATAGTATTTATGTTAAGGAAATAAGTTTTGTGTCAAAATTCACACTTTTTTTTCTTTCCTTCTTCAATTTTCCTGTCTTTTAATTATAGAATGGAAATACAATTTAAGAATATTATAGGAGAGTGAAAAGTAATTTTTTCATGCAAATTTTCTTTGAAAAATGTGGAGCTGCTTTTGAGAAAATGATGAAACATTAAATAAACAACTAATTATAAAGAACGAATATCTATCTTCAAAAATGTAGTTGTATGAAGGATCAGAAAGGTTTGAAAATTTTGCAATTGTCAAAAATTCAGAATTGAAACTCAGCATAGATTTGCCACAACATACATAACAATCTTTTATGCTACATAGACATACATTACTATGTGTATAGCATGTATAGGAGATAGTATGTTTTTCACATTGTCATCAAGTTTAAGTGAGAAATACAAATTAAAGAAAAGAGGTTAATAGTCTTGCAAAACCATACAAACAACTTATCAATCAAAATTTTATATACAGTATGTATAGTAAATTTTGATTTCTATTTTTCATCTCGTTTTGGCACAATGGCAGGTGGGTAAAGAATTATCAAGACTTGAATTTCATGGGAAAAGAATTGGAATGTTTATTACGAAGGCAAATTTTTACTATAATGGAAAACTCAAAACGTGCTGGAATTATTTTTGTATATTGTAGTTGTGGTAATGTGCATGAAATAAAAAGATTTGTTTTCTGGCAAGTAAATTTATAATCTGCTTGATTTCATAAATAAGATAAGGTATTGCAGTATTTAAAGGCATTGATGAGAACCTCTAATAGAAGTTGCATCATGAGTGTGCTGTATTCTCTATGAAGTATGAGATCATATGAGAAAATAAAAGTTGGTGCATTTTGCAGGATTTCGAATCTACAGCCACCTTCTATACTGAGCCTGAGGAAATGGTTAAAGAAGAAATTGCAGATGTAAGTGTAACAGGAACTAATACTATTTGTGGAATATGTTAAGGTTTGTGTGTGTAGAGCTGTGCATGTATGATTTGCACCTCTTCTGGTATAGGGACATCACTCTAAGAAGGGATCTTTTTGACAGCTGCTCATGGGTTAATGCTGGCAACATAACTACAATTTAAATCCATATTATCATTTAGTCAATTCTTTGATGTGCAGATAGCGCACCTGCAAATGGCAGTCTTCTGCAATACGAACAACAAACATGGCTTTCATTTGTTTTCCACCTGTTAAACTGATCCCTTACTTAAACAATTTATCTATAATTTCAATTTGAATGCTAGCTGAAAGAAAATTGAAAATTCTGTTAGAAAGGTTATCTCTCCATCTTTGTCGTAACTAATAGTTTTTGAAACTTGACTTTTTGAAACTTTATCTCTCTTGAAACTTGACAAAGGCATTTTTAAAATCTTGCCTTATTGTTTTAATTTTTTTAAGGAAGGGTTTTTATATGACATAAACTGAATTGCAAAATAAACATCTTCTGCAGATATTAAAAAGTCTTTGCCAAATAACTATTGGCTAAGCATGCCCTTATGACATAATGAAATCTACTATGTTCCCTTTCGAAGGAATGCTGTGCACTACTATAACTACAGAATAAAATAAGTACTTATCTACTCTTGTAGGTAGTAGAAAATAGGAGCCTTAGTTAACAGTTGTTTGCTCATTTTTATGTCAGACTTTTCCAGTCTTTTGAGTGCTCTTGTAAGTTAGTTTCATGCATAACTAAAAGGTATTTAATTTTCATGAAGTGTGACTAGTAATGTGCTTACATCATGAGCTAGTAGTAAGAGTTTCATTTGTCAATGTGATCTGAGCAAATCATGGTGGGTGTATCTAGTGATGATGGAAAAGGTGTTGGCCCTTTGATAGTGAGAAATGACAGATAAGTTCCAGTCTTATAGCAATTCAACCCTTATTTATTCACGTTGCCTTTAGGAAAAACTTAAGAAAGATAGCCTTGCAGCTGCTTTCAAGAGGCAGTTTGATAACCTTACACCTTCAACTTAAGAAAGAAAGGAGAAAAGCATCAGTCTTAGTAAGATGGGGATCCACTTTTAAAACCACATGCTTTTTCTGTGCTGAAATGCTTGACGAACAATATAACAAAAGAGAAAGAAATGAGTGGCTAGCATTAGAGTTGTGTTTCAAGTGTGCAGCACTTCATTAGTAGATGTAATCAGTGGTGCCGCCATGACAAGTCATGATACATGGGGATCTAAAGTGGATACTCACCTAATTAATATCACGGATTTAGTAGCTTCTGGTGGAATTTACCATCATCATTGCTACATGAACTTCAGTAAGTCAAGAATGTGGTAGTAAATGAAAAGTTGCTTATTAGTGAGGAGGGCATCTCTTGGCTGATGATATAGGATTAGATGCCTCAAAAAATATTGTTCTTTCATCAAAAGCAATGATGATTGCCAATCTTCACTTTCTAAATTACTATTACAAGCTATTGGTCCTACTCTTACTTCTTTTTTTATCAAAACAATAATAAAGAAATTTTGGTTTTCAGAATTATTATTACACCAGATTTGAATAAGGTTCCTACAGAATGTTTTATTGATGTAAGGATGAAATTTCTGAATCGTGCAGAATAATGAGTGTAGGAGTTGCCCTGGATTCTGCTAAGGCACTCAGACAAGCTTACCAAACAGGATATGGAAAAAAACCCTTATCTCTTAGTGATGACTTCTTCAAAGACTCCAAATATTTTCTTTGCCTATTTTACTCATTTTCATGCAAGAATTGGTCTTTGCCTGGTGTAGTACAGGAAATAAGCTTCCAAAATCTGGGCAAGCAATGCACCGATTCTCACTCTGTGAAAGAGGCGCTCCTCTTGCATGGGAGTGATTTGTACACATAAGCTTCCACGGCTCATGTACCCCACTCGGCCAGACAATATATAACACCTGTCGCACAACATCGTGATGTCAATACCCTGAGGAAGCCTGCGACATGTCAGGCGAAACGTCGGCCTCACAGCCCACTACGCGGTGTCACCCGGACAGCCAAGAAGTAATGGGAGTGATTTGATTGGAAAGATTTAAAGAGCTTGCTTGCTCTGCAAGATGGCTTGTTTCCCAGGCTTGTTGAGTTGTTGGTTTGGGATGGCTTGTTGCAATTCACTCTACAAATTTTGAAAAAGGAACGGCATGCATGCACTATTTCCTGTCGATCTGCGTGCAATGTTGTGCTTTGCAAGTTGTTTTCTGAAAAGTGTGCTTGATTCATTTGTTACTGTCTTTTCTGATGAAGCAAGGCCACATTATCAGTCCAAAAAGTCCAAAGTACTACAGCACCGAGAAACGACATATTATTCTCTAACTGTGGCTACATGATATAAGAGTCGATCAGTGCTGAAAGTATAATTAGCCCTATATTATTCATGGAATGTGTTAATTCAAACCTTGCACACACAGCTTGTGTTTGTTTATGTGCTTGTGCACATGCACATCTGTGTTTTTGCACACACGCTTTCTTTTTTTAATGAGGGTAGGTGAAAATCTTCAAACAACACTGGGCAGCTCGTACTACCCAGCATGTAAGATCTTTACTCACTAAAACCGAACCTCCCTTCTGCATTCTCTCTGCGGAACCACTGATAGGCATTACATCGCAATTGTGTGTCTGGTTGCATGTGCGTGTATGTATGTGTGGTGAAAGATCACGTGTTGTGATGAATCTAGGAGAATTAAGGTACAGTATTCGGGAACAGTAGTCACTGCAATACCACAAGACATCATTTCCTGAGTTAAGGTGAATTTTTTAAACAAATGTCAGGATACTATTCCTGACAATGGAAGTGTTGTTCCAAAATCTACTACATGAATGCAGCTTTCTGATGGGAAATTGTTTGTCCAGTGTTCTATCATTCTATTAACCATGGATTCATAAGGCTCATTTCAACGAATACTAACTACAGGACAGCTGGCCTAGCCCTCTAAAACATTAGTTCTTTTTTTAGGTTTTGATATTCAACAATGAACGATGAAATCTGTTTTAGGAACAAGAAGTTTATTTATCATTTGTCATACTAAACTGTAGAACAAACTATATAAACTATTTATCAATTAACTTGCAAAGCTACTATTTCATATTGATAAGCCTATGAGGTATATTTGGTACTCTTAGGATACAAAATAACTTCAGAAAGAAAAATGTTGAAAACTAGATAAAAAAATTACAAATAAAGAATGAAAGCTAGTAATTAGAAATGCTCGTATTTTATAAAGATGTGACATTTTTAACCAGTTTAGGATGGTTTACAATGTATAAGTCAGTTTTTATTGGAAAAATGTTAAAGACAAAACCTGAAAAATGGGCCAATTTCAAGTGAGACGATCTTAAAAAATATTAGAGATGCGAAAAAAATAAAGATCTTTTTCATGGGATGTTCAATGTCCTTCAATTTTACAGAAAGTGAGGTTTTTGTTACGGATGATTGTATTTCCAAAAGCCAAAATCTGCCTTTTTTATTTTTAGTACTTATCAAGACTTTTGATAGTATCTTCTCTAGACACCACTCAATAACTCTAAAACCTAACCAAAAGCACCAGATGTATTTCAACTGAGCAAAAGAGGATTGTATGTGAAAATTGAAGATTGGTGTGTTTTGCAGGGGGAGTTAGACACTCCGTCCACTTTGTTTATTGAGCCTGAGGAAACTGTTAAAGAAGAGATTGAAGAGGGGGATGAGGTAAGTGGAAAAGGAGCTAATTGTATTAGTAGATGATATTAACTTTTGTATTTGTTTTGGTGAATTGTCTGTGTATGATTTGTACCTGTACATAGAAATGGTACCTGCAGTCTATTATTATTATTATTATTATTATTATTATTATTATTTTTTTTTTTTTTTTTTTTTTTTTTTTTTTTTTTTTTTTTTTTTTTTTTTTTTTTTTTTTTTTTTTTTCCCCTGTCATTTACGGCCAAGTGTACCGACCGAAGTTTAAATGTCTTGTTAAGAAACGAACGTAAAATTTTAATAGCTGTTAACTCAAAAAACAGATGCACCATCGGTAACGGTTGTTAACTAGTGGGATTTAGCTAACGAACGTCAAAATTATGCTTCCTATTACTGAACGCACTTTCTTACGAACTCGGTTGTTGGTTATAGATGCTCTTTGACCTTCCTTGCGTGAGTTTGAAGTGGTTAGAGCGAGATATTCCCTAGTAGATAGAGAGTCCATATTACTGTCAAAAATATTAATTTGCGATATAAATGGGTATTGCAAGACCTGTATAAACAAAATAGAGACTCTTATGATGAATTTTATTTAATTACACAATTATCAAGACCAGAGTTATAAAAAGTAACATTATAAACATATCTATATATTATTATCTACATTATGGATAAACAACACTATTCTTGGAACTTCCTTTCGCTGTAGTCATTGAAAGAATCACCTCTATCCATCACAATTGTCCTTTGGGTTCTGTGTTGAAACAAATAATCATAATATACCATTTCGTCGATTTCACGATTGTCACAAACTGTTCTGTACGTCATTGCAAATCCACTACTAACTTCTGTTAAAACTACAAACGAGCCAAAAATGCCCTATTAAAGTTAACAGGATCTAAGAAATATTTAACGAACATTAAACTTAGGTGCATCAGAAATCTGAGGTAACGGCCGTTAAGTTAAAATTTAACGTGAGTTAAATTTTAATCAATGTTGGTGCACTTGGCCATTAATTTTGGTCACTTACGTAGGTTTTAAATTCTTGTTTTATGTATATTAAAAATACCTACTTGTTTTGTTATTGTTCATTATACCTTTAGAAGAAACCTATTGGTTTTCATTAAAAAGAGAAGTATTTATTTATCATTCTCATGGAGCCTCTACATACAATAATTCATACCTTTTGTCATTCGGTCCCATCTGTTATTTTCCTTTGACTCTGCTTGATACATCTCTGCCTTTAAGCTCAACTCATCAAATAGAATTCTTTCTTCTTTGATTGCATCTTATTTTTCCTCCCCTCCAATGAAAACGAAATGGACCCAATTTTGTTGAATTTTGTATTTCTCCACCTTCATGATATGTGATCTTGCTTTACCACTTTTCTTTATAATGGTCCCAGAACAACATAAGTCCGTTATCCTAACATTTTGACCTGGACAAAGATTTTCAAGGACAATGGATGGTCATAATGTGATTCTGTTTTATAATACTTTGATTTTCTTAGGTCCTAAATTCCTCTTTGCTTGAAGCCTCAGGTTTGGTATGCACAGTTTGTAATTGACTTCCCATTAATAATTTGATAGGGGAAAATGCTTTTTCTGTGGAAATATTAGGTGAAAAGGAATTATTGCAATATCAGGGGCCCATAATAGGGAATTTTTCTGTTAAAAAAATCACCACTCTGCTGCAGAATTATGATATTTTTCTTTACTATATAAGTAAGAGTAAAAAGAATGAGTGGTTGAAACATGTTACAACTTGGTTGGAAAATTTAAATACTAAGTACATACAATACATTGATACAAATAGCATTTCACACCTAGCTGTGTAACTGCCCCATCTGCTCTGAAATCTGTGCACTTCTCCCTCAATTGCTGAGCTATATTTGTAATATGTTTGTAATATGTCGTTTGCTGAGAACCTTGAAATACACTGACTTCTGTGCATCACTGATCTGCAATCCCTGTTGAGGTGACAATCTTCATAGTCAGAACTTGTAGTGTGGAGGAGTACCGTTTAATTCACCGAACAGCAAGGACTGAATTTGTTGCAAAGTGGCGTCTGAAACTACTTTGGGTCAGAACAACCAATTTTTGGAACTGAATCCAATTGTTCCCTGATTGATCGAATTGATTCAGTTGATTGTTGACCTCATCTGTCAGAGTCAGGCTCTCTGCCGTGGAAGTCTCTTTTGTTACATGATAATCCTTCTGCCTTGTCTTTCATTAGATTGAAACATCTCCAAGTGTGAACTCAGTGTACAATTAATCAAAATAGGACGTCAATGTTTTTGAGTTAAGAAATTGAAGTGTTTAGTGCGAATAAAAATACAACCTTAGAAGTAATCTCTTATGTTAATAAAGTTTGAACCTATCAAAAACAAAATAGTGGAATGATTTTAATAAAATGATTTTTATTGGCAACAAGATGCAATTAATTAAATAGAATTGTTACATGACTTATAGTAATAAGAAGGACTTATAATTTTATTTAAAAACTTAATTGAATCAATTTAAACCAGAAAAATACCATCCTCAATATTAGGTTGTTTAATATATAGTAACTTCACTATTCACAGCTCTGGTTACATAGATGTACGGTTTAAACGGCGTAATCTCCAGAAGTCATCATTTTTTTTGTTGCAATCACAAATCAATAACAAGTCAGTATTCCCATTATCACATATATCGGTTAATTGCGGTAATGTTAGTAATAACAATTGACAACACAAAAAGATACGAAAATACGCCATGTCGGATTTCAGTTTGTATGTTTACGTGAGAGTAACATTTTTCGTAAGTTGCATTTTAGTCCTTACTTTAAGGTGACAAGAACAGTAAGAGGCTTTGGTGCATAGCCAGTTATGATTGATGGATGTTGCTTTGGTATTTTTCTTGTGGTAGAAACCTTTACTGTAATAGGGACATTGGAAATTTTAATGCAACATGCTAATACCCCAAATACATTTTCCTCCCTTCTTCAGGCTCTGGGAGTTCTGAAATTATAAATTCTTTCCTCGTGAATTAATAAATAACTTTACTTTGAATATGGGTGAGCAAAAACCTTTTTAAAAGAAAGACATCACCAATAAGAAGACCTCTTTTATAAATTAATTTTTCATTTTCAAATAATGAATACTTACAGCTAAGCGTCCATGATTTTGCCCATGGGGTCCAACATTAATGTACTTGAAGGCAAATTTGTGATGTATTATTGATAGAAGTACAAATCTATTTGCATCTTGATAATTGTAGAATTTTCATCCATGGTTTGTATGAGCTTTGATCACTATGATCTACTTTCCCATCTATGGCACCACAACATCCATGAAATTCCTTCTGTTAAGGGATCAATGTTCATGTTTCCCCAATCTTCTTGATGATGCACTGCAATCAGGAAACTAAGTAGATTAAATAATGTTATGATTAATTAATGTTTGAATTTTTAATTATTTAATATTGGGGTATAGTTGTAATGAGTATTCAGTTCAACTAATAATTATTACATTAGAATGAATTTTGATACTTATTAAGCCATCAATTATACTTGTATCTTTTGCTTTTTTAAGACAAAATGTACCAAATCAAAAATTAGTATCCCTATAACTTTGGCATGAAATGCTTGAGGCTTCTAGAAAACCTCAAAATCAAATAGAATAGTAATTATTCCAACTTCAGCCAATTTTTCTTTCTTTATTGTAAAATTTGTTCAGCTGGCTGTAGTATCTTTTGAAAATAAGCTTCCAAACTTCGCAAATGATTATGTTTATAAGACTTCTTTTTCTGTCTTTCAGGAAATTGGAGATTTTGAGTACGTATCGGTAGAAACTTGCAATGAAGCCACACCCAACAATGAAAATGAAGATGTATCAGATGATGGAAGTCATCTTCGTGATCGGTTGTCATATGTTGAGGCCACTCAATCTAACAGAATTTGTAAAACTACTCCAAGGAGCATTAAAAAAACAGAAAAGCGTATGGGTTCTCTAACTGCGGCAATAAAAGAACTAAAAGATATAGAAAAATCATTGAGTGCTTCTCCATTAACAATACAGACTACTATCGTTGAGGACGAGTGTGAAATTATGGGCAAGTGGATTGCATCACAGTTGCGTATGTTGCCAAAGCACAGCAGACATAGAGCAAATTTGGAAATACAACAAATACTAAAGAAATTCAGTGTAGAGCACATGAACTCAACTTCTACAGTATTGCCAGTGACTTCATCCAATGATCATACATATAGTATTTTAAAACCATCCAATTCTGGAAATATGTAATATACTAATCAAGCCTATCCCATATTGCATACGGTTTGTGATGTTTACCAAGAAATTTTCCAACAATATTTGGAAGTGACCATTGGCTGTGAAATTGTCTTTATTAATCGGCATTGAAATCGTTTGACTCAAGAATGGGACACAATAAATTGATTGGAATGGTTTGTTGTGATTTACCTTAAAATGCCTGGTAACATGGTTCAGTATTATAAATGCTTATTGATATTCATTATTTATTACTTTTATTATTTACTATCTCAAAGGAGACTTGTACAGCCTGTATTATTGTTTATTGTACCTGTTTGTTGTTTATTGAATAAGATCAGAAGAATAATTCTTATTTTTGCAGACAACTTGAGGTTATTTTAGCTACCGCCAAAGAGATTGGTAACGCCTGTAAGACTTATTACAACTGTCTGTTTTTTATTGTATCAGTTCTGAATAATTTCTGTTAACTTTATTAAAATTCAATAATATAAATAAATATTAAACTATTTTCTTTCATTTCAAATAAATAAACCCAAAGAAAATCTTTCATTTATGTATTATATGAAAGATTAAAGATAGATATGTAAGCATTCCCGCATCACCCTTGCTATCATGCGAATAATATTTTTGTCTACATGGCAGCTGGGGATAGACACGTAGTCATTCATGTGTCATATCTCAACAGCAGCAGTAGCAGGAAACCAGTCGCAATGAGAGCACTCGGCAGTAGACGACAGAACCGCATGCAAGACCCATTACCAAACAAATAATGGTGCCAAATAGAGCTCTTCAATTTTCAGTTACTTTATGCTTTAAGATGTAATTGTTTTCTTTTTTTAAATTTGTTAATTTGTTGCGTCTACACCTTGACGCAACGCGTCTCCAAGCCCCTTAAGGGGGTGTTGAGCGCTTTGCACTGGGGAATAATCCTCCATTAATGTGCTTTATTTCTGGAGTAATCCTCCATTACTGTGTAATTATTACACTGAATAATTACTATATTTGTCAAGTCTCGTCACGTCGCAGTCAGTCAGTCAGTCAGTGCCTTTTATCCCTTCGGCCAGGGGCTCGACGCCGTTAGATCCCGGGGTTTCCTGGCCGGTCACCCAACCATGAACCTGCGAGTCTCAAATTCGCTTAACCTTCGTGACTTCACGGAGCGTAGTAAACGAATTCAGCTAGCGCCGCCGGCTGGAATTAAGCCGGCTAGCTTCTTAATAAGCATTGGCATCTGCAGTGACATCATCAGAATTTGCAGCCTCTGATTGGAGAACGATCCCCCTCTCCCCATTCAGCTGTTGTCAAGTAGACAGAAATATTATTTGGAAAATAATGTATTATTGTAAAGCCAGATTTATTTTATGTACCTCAGAAGTTCCATCAGGTCAAAGTGTCTGTTTCTCCCATTCCCAAAACTCAAATTTTTTATTTTGATTGTTCCCCCAATGGTATTCTGTTCCTCCCTTGGAAACTCAGCTAACATTTTAAAATTTGCAACCCTCTAAGAAGATTCTGAGTCTCCAACTAAAGGTAGGCTTATTACTTTGAAAAATATAATTCAACAAGGTGTAGTTGTGTGATAATCTTCTTTTGTTCACACCACCAGCGCAATTTTTGAGAACGAATTTAGTTTTAAGGGCCGGATTATGCAAAAGATAAATGTTTTTGGAAAGGGTAGCATCGCAGACTATCCGGAGTCCATCCTTATCTGGTGCATGCGAGACAATGGAAGTTTGAGGATGAGTTGGGGTACTGGGTGTTGTGGGGAGGGGGCAGCAGCGTTCTCCTATTAGGTTTTTGTTGCAGTCTATTAACTAAGCAAACAATACCTACTCTTTTATTGGATTTCATAAATTAGTTTTGTTTGCTGGAAATATTTTAAAAAAATCGTTTTACAGTGCAAACAATTATATCGTCCATTATCAACATAAAAGTTGTCTTAGGGTAAAACGGATTTGCACGTATCGAATTTTAATCCTTCTCTAAGTGCCATAGATTTCCTCGTTCAAGAAATATTTTGAAGAGGTAAAATAATGTATGTTAAAGTTCGCACATACATGCCGCCCCCCTCGTAATTCGCAACCAATCAGCCAACACTGCTGCGTGTTTACGTGCAGTATAATCTGCTATGACTTTTACATCGCACATATTCTTGTTCTACCTTGGGCGTTAGCCCCAGGGTGGCACCTAAGCTTTCACTTTTATCCTCAGCCCTCCCCGACGGGCTGGTATCCGGAACGCAGTTTGTCTTCACGGCAACCTCCCCATTCAATGGGGCCGCCCTGCCAGCTCAGAGCTCTAGCTATCCAGACTGGGAGCGGTAGCTCAGTGCATCAACTGATGTCACTACAGCGCCTCTGACCGGGAGGTCCTAGGTTCGAGTTCTGATGGTGGCAGGATTTTCGACACAAGCTTTTCAGCTAGGTCGAATTCAGTCGCTGTCTGGAGGAGAATTCTAGTAGCCGGTTGCTCAGATTGGTAGTTTTCCGTGATTTCTCCGATCAACACCAGGCGAATGTCGGAGCAGTATCCTAACAAATGGGCCACGGACCGCGCGCGATCTGTCCTTCCTCTTCCTTGTCCTATACACTCACACTAACATGCACTACACTAGCACATATTCCGGGAGACCGGTCGGGAGCTTAGAGCTTGTCCCGGCTGGGGCGGTGCCCCGCTGATGGGAGAGTCCTGGATAGGGGGAAACCCCGCTAGCCGACGGTATCGAGCGGGGGGAAGATCACCGCATTTTCCGAGGAAAAGCATGCCCTACCCTTACGGGACTAATAACCTAAGCTGTTGACGTGCCCGGAATCACTAACCAACCAACCAATCTAGCTATCCAGACGTTTCCAAGTGAATGCGCTTCTCACATGCAGTGGGACAAGTCCCCTCTCTTTGCCCAGAGTATCGGGCTACTGCCACGACGAAGCCAAGTGCCCAACGGGGGCCCAGAGGGCTCAGGCCCCCCAACCCGTCGCCTCATTGTCTCCCCGTCGAGTCTATCGACATGACTCAGCCAGAATATGGACAACCCGACCGGGAGGTTCATGTTCTCCGTCTACACCAGCCACGACAAACCGCGCCCGCACGAGCTACTTGCCCGCCTGGGGAGCCCGGCGCTCGTTCCCTGACTCCGCATTTATTTCATGCGCAAGCTCAAGTGGCTTCATACGAAAATATGTTTGCCAGATTTGTTCTGATTGATTGATTTTTTCGTGTTTCCTGGCACGTCAACTACTTTGGTCATTAGTCCCGTGAGTGTAGTGCATGTTTTTCCCCGAGAGATGGTGGTGATCTTCCCCCGCTGGATACCGGTTTCCCCCTAACCAGGACTCTCTCACCAGCGGGGCACCGCCCCAGCCGGGACAAGCTCTAAGCTCCCAACCGGTCTCCTTGAATATGTAGTAGTGTAGTGCATGTTAGTGTATGTGTGTGGAAAGGAAAAGGATAGGACAAGGAAGAGGAAGGACAGATCGCGCGCGGTCCGTGGCCCCTTTGACAGGGTACTGCTCTGGCATTCGCCTGGTGTTGATCGGAGAAACCACGGAAAACTACCGATCAGCGCAGCCGGCCGCTAGAATTCTCCCCCAGACAGCGACTGAATTCGACCTAGCTGAAAAGCTAGTGTCGAAAATCCTGCCGCCGTCAGGACTCGAACCTAGGACTTCCCGGCCAGAGGCGCTGCAGTGATATAGAGAGTGAGAGAGCAAGTGGGAGAGAGATGTAGAATTGTTCGGTGTAACAATAAAGCTATAATTGCATGTGCTCCCGGTCAAAGGCGCTGCAATGACATCAGTTGATGCACTGAGCTACCGCTCTCGGTCCAGAAGTCCTGTCAAATAATTTAGAATTGTTTTATGTTCATATTCTTCGCTACTTATTATTTCATGCTTCTTTTCTTACTACATTATCCCTTGCAGAAACCACTTCGGTAGTGACAGGACAATGCTTGAATGGCGAACTCTTTCCTTGTTTCCGTTTTGTATTGTGCTATTAAATCATCAGTTATTTATTTAGCAATAATATGAAATACTTTTACAAGTCTTTATACTTGTATGTTAACAATTCTCGCTTACAGACTGACAGCTCTTTTAACAGTCAGGAATATTTGTCTGTTAAACCTCCTAACCTGAACATGGAAAATTCATGCTTTTAAATAAACAGGATTACAAAATCAAGTTACTTTTGATTCTATTTTTAAAATTTTATTCTCAGTTGAGAATTTCAAATCGGACTAACGTATTATTTCATTTTAATGGATAATTTGTTTGCCTTCAAGAGAGAATGTGAATTAATATAGCTAAATTTGTGACACTGTCGAGAAACTTCTCCCAAAGACAGTCAAAGGACAGGTATCCAGTGATGTACCGCCACTTCGGAGAGATTTGTACAACCTTTAATTTCAAATCTCGCGCCAATTTCTCTGGACGCAGAGCCCGCAAGCTCTAGTATGCGTGTTACCTTGACATGCCTGGTCAAGATTTGTATGTGGATTTGGAATCCGTCGCTCTGCTGCACTCGCCTGACCTGTCCACGCCCAAGGGTCGGCCGCAAGCCGCCTACGCCCTGGGAACCGACCTCAGGTTACAGAAGGACTTTCCTAAGAATGAGCCAAAGTGACAGCTAGCGCTGCCAACATAACTGAACGATTGATTTGATTGATATTTTTGTGTTTCCGGGCACGTCAACTGCGTTTGGTCATTGGTGTAGTGCATGTTTTTTCTCGGGAGATGGCAGTGATCTTCCCTCGCTGCATGGCGAGATCCGGCGCCGACCTACCGTCGGCTAGTAGGGTTTCCCCCTAACCAGGACTCTCCCACCAGCGGGGCACAGCCCCAGCCGGGACAAGCTCTAAGCTCCCGACCGGTCTCCCGGAATATGTGGTAGTGTAGTGCATGTTAGTGTAAGGGGAGAGGATAGGACAAGGAAGAGGAAGGAGAGATCGCGCGCGGGCCGTGGCCCGTTTGGTGGGGTACTACTCCGGTTTGGTGTTAATCGGAGAAACCACGGAAAACTACCAATCAGCGCAGTCGACCGCAAGAATTCTCCTCCAGACAGCGTCTGAATTCGACATAGCCGCCGTCAGGACTCGAACCTGACATCAGTTGACGCACTGAGCTACCGCTCCCGGTAACATAACTGAAGGTTCTGTGGTCGTTGTGTCCTTGAGCTCATTAGACTCCCTTCCCGCATTCGTTCGTTTTTTCTGTTGGCTAACATGTCAATGGCTTTAGCGCTTCCTTTTGTGATGTCCTCGTCCGACAAAAATATAAAGCGCCGCGAGAAATAATTGAAATTAGGAAGTGCAGTGTTATGTGCTCTTCTGTAAAAAATATTTTTTGCTCTAAACATTACATTGAATTTACTTTTAGTGTGATAAATATTATGATTATTTTATAACCGATACTTGAATGTGAGATGCATACGTTTTTCTTCATCCTCCAGCACCCTAGTTCTGGCTCTCTTCGTTTGCAGTGCTGCCCACCTTCGTCTTTTACAATTCGGGCTCCTCAGTTTTCGCTTTCTCTTTCTAACGAACTATGCGTACGGTGTTCCTTCGTGTTACTAAATAGTTTCTATAACTAATAATTATTTCTTCAGAATTAAAAAAAACCTGCTTTGTTTCTCATTGTTATGCAGTCCTAGACGTGCTATTACGCTAAGTTTTCTGTCGATGAAGTTGACAGTACTGCACTGCCGTGATTTAGACAGAACCTGCTTTTTCCCGCACCCCCCGCGGTGGAATATCAAGTAAAAGTGCGCGATTAGTACTGGTGCACGTTTTTCCGGCTGTTCTGTGTCAAGCTGTGATTGAGAGCTTTCTATTTACATTCGGACAGTTTTCTTTTACTGATTCTGAGAGCATGTTATGAGATTTTCCACACACGTAATTAAATTTAAATATTTACCGCATTCGCGTACGAAGCGAAACTCTTAGACTTCTGCGTAGGGATGCTTTCACAGGAGGGATAAACCCTTTACGAAGAGGCGTGGCGGAACAGCTGTCGCAGCGGAGGGATACTTCTCTGGATTTCTTGTGATGTTCACTTGGTTAGCGAACTGTAACTTTGGCTCATTCTTAGGAAAATCCTTCTACAGCGACGTGAGTTCCGCCTTGAAGGTCAGGGCCCGGGTGGTCGCTTGCATGTTTCCAGAAACCTACGACACCGTGGTTCCCCCGTGCGAGTAACTTGGGTAGCCGCAGAGTTGTCTATGGACGGACGAGATATTCGCGCAAGAAACATCTTACCATTCAATCGCCGAGTTTCGATTAGTATTTCATCACTTCTTTGATTACATCGGCGGCACCAGGTTGCTATTTCTTGGATCAAACAGTCCATGTCATTATCGGCATGATACTCAGAGGGAATTTTTCCTACGTAGCAGAGCGCAGGTGAAGCTATCTACGTTTCCATCCGGAGATGTTGTGTGTCAAGCTGCGATTGAAGCTGAATTTATTTTTAATTCGTTGCACCCTTAATTCAACTTATCGACGCAACGCGTCTCTTCGCCCCTGGTCGAGCGTTGAGCGCGGAGTAATCCTCTATTATCTATACCTCTATTCCAAAGGACGCTGTATTTTTATATGTCTCGTCTCGTCAGTTGTCAATGAGGACCGCCAGGTAGCATCTCCGCGTACGCGCCTCTTACTTCACGCACCCCTGTGTCACTACCCAGCGGCCAGAATTGGGAAGGAATTAGAAAACGGGTAGGGGTTGGACTAGCCCTTGTGAAGCGGCCAAACTCGTTTTGTGGGAACAAATTTCACATGAGATTCGACGGGAATCGAACACGGACCTCAGTGGTGAAAGGCTAGCGACTTCGCTATGTGTCACGAGCGAGTCCATTGAGAGGGAGCTCGCAGATAACGAAGTTGCGGAGATCTGGTCAGGGTTGCGAGACAGGAAAAGCGAGTACACCCTATTCTCAGGCCACGATTTGGGAGATAATGTCAGACGGTCTCTTATCAGTTCGTAGGGCGTTCCAGTGTTTAGGCTGATTTCACCAACCTCCATCAAATCGGTCTTGCTATCGTGTTCATGAACGTCAAATAGTTGACTCTTCGTAACGTTTCACCGATATGTTTGGCTATTTTCTAGCTTTCGATTTTGTTTCCAAAAACAATGTAAGGAATTCGGAACCTCCAACTCTTCGTTGATATTATTTCGATCACTTTCCATCTGAAAAAAAAAAGTAGCGGCTCCTGGGTGTTTCTTCACAACAATTATGTACTAGTTGATAATTTCGGTAATTGTAAAAAATAACTTCAAATTTTTATCGTGTATTATTAAGTATTATTTTTCTGGAAATGTGTAATGAATATTTCATTATCAAGGCACGAGCCACATTTCCAATTCAAGCGTTATACACACTACAAGCACTGTACAGTAGCACAGCTCAGTAAGTTGTTGGCAAGTTACGAATGCGCGTGCATACAACTAGCGATCCTGGCGAAGGCTAAGTAAAACTACGTACAGCTGCGAAGGAAGTATACGGATTTATTTGTTAGATCGCGTTTACTAAGAGCTGATTGAAAAAATGTACGTGACGCAGCTAATTAAGAAATTGTTTTAAGAACTAATTTAAAAAGCACGCAAACGCATTGGTACACGTGACTCCATGCACGAGGGATTGTGAAAAGTGTCTGAATCCAAAGCAAAAACGCTCTCCCCGCTTTGGTCACGAATCTCCTACTCGTTACACACATACACAAATTGTGTGCGTGCTTCGATTGGCAAAGGATTGTAAAAAACGGCTAAACCAAATGTCCTCACCACCTTGATCACGAATCTTCTACATTTCACAAATACATACGCACTAAAATTTTGTGCGTGACTCCACAGGCGGCGTGAGGAAAGAGGCTGAGCCCAACGCAACAACGCCCTTGCCTCTAGGTCACGAATCTGCAACCTGCGCACACAGACACACACATGCGCACACATTGTCCGTGTGATTCCACGGGCGAGGGATTGTGGAAGGAGGAAGAGCACAACGCAACAAAGCCCTCGCCGCCATTGTCATGAATAGATATCCGATGTTTAGGCCCAAAAAAATCGTCTTTTAGGCGCCTAAAAAGGCACTGAAAACGTCACGAATAAGGAGAAAAAAGGCACTGTCATAAGTTTCGTACATAATAAAATGAAAAATTGCATTATTGTCTATATTATTTTGTGAATTGAAATGTACAAATCAAGTTCGTACTGTAACATCAACTTCTCTCTCTGGGTTCATGCATGTTCAAAAATTACTCATGGAATGCATTTTTTTTACAAATTAACCTATAATTAATCAAAACAAAAGAAAAACAATAATATGATGGATGATGATGGTGATGATAGCATGCAACAGTATTTCTTACAATGGAGTTAACATATTGCTTACTGCGGCCTTTGATTATCTTAACTGCTTAACAACACAAAAGTGGCAAACACTTGGCCGCTACCCTCGTGCCTAGTTACCGGCACGTCCGCTGCAGCTCCGTGAATTAAAGTCTGTCCGCACTTGTGCGGCAATCGGGCTGAGCGTCGCTTAGTGCGCAAATTTTTCTCATCTTAAGCTTCTGCGGCGTGGTGTCAGCGGCGGCGGGGATGGTGCCCCGGAGCTGGCGTCGGCGGCTTGGTGCTTTCACGGGCGGGATTTCCACAACAGCGCTCCCTCTGGACCCACTGCTGCTCGTTGTCGAATACATTTCTCGACACGCCTCCCCCCGGTCACAACAGCTCGTGATCAATTAGACAGGAAACTCCTTCCAGCATCGAAATTTCAATAGTTCTCGTAACATGAGATGTTATGCGGAGCCGAATTCTAGGCTGACGCATTAGGTTCCCGAACACGTCTTGAGTGACATGATGAACTCGTCGGGCCTCAAAAACCAAGTGCACTAGTCGAGTGACCACTCTCAAGTCGGAGTGGTCGAGTGCCAACTGCCAGGTGAGTCGCACGAGTGCCAAAAATCAAGTTAATTCGTCGGCTGCCAAAAATCAAGTTCCTCGCACGAGTGCCAAAAATCAAGTTAATTCGTTGGCTGCCAAAAATCAAGTTCCTCGCACGAGTGCCAAAAATCAAGTTGGAGTGGTCGAGTGCCACTGCCAGGTGACTCGCAGGAGTGCCAAAAATCAAGTTAGTTGCTCGAGTGTCAAGAATCAAGTCTCTTCGTCGGCTGTCAAAACTCAAGTTGGTTGCTCGAGTGTCAATAATCAAGTCTCTCCTTGGGCCACACGCGCCCGCGGACGAAGGCACGCCTTCCCTCTCCCGGATCGGCGGGTCTCTTCCCCATTCGCTGGCCCTTTGCTTACGTGGCGACGCTTGAGCCAATTGCCGCGAGTTTGATATTACAATAAGTAGTTTTTTTGAAGATATGCTGCGCCCTCCGCGGATAGACACTTGTGCGTGACTGACAAGGTGGTTCTTTCATCGCGGCACGCCCAGTCGGTTATTTGGATTTCCCTGCCTTCGCGTCTCGGTCACATCGTTTTACCTTATTTTTTTTTCACGGGTGCCGGGCCCGTCCATCCTTTTCACGGATGCACACTTGTGCGTAACTAATTTTGTAGCCTATTTTGCACCACGTACGCGGATTGAAATTTACTGGGTCTTCGGCATTCGCGAGTGCGGCATGCTCCCGGGCGTCTCAATAACAAAGCGCCCTGGGGGTTGTAAATGTGTCCGCGAGTTTTACAGGGGAGGGGGCCGAATTCTAGATGTAGCCGGTGTCATAATTGGCGTCAATAATTGTCGCGCAGCGTGAAGAGGCTATTGAGTACTCGAGCGGAGCTGGGGAAGCTTTTCTTAGAGCCGGGCGGTCGCAGGCAAGGGACTCCCTTTAGAAAACGAGTTATGCCGCGGGGGTGGCGTGTGGTGACGTCGTCCCGAAGGCGGAGGGGCCTGACCTCGTGATGGGGGCCGGCACGCGGTACGCGGGTCTCCCAATTGTGACCTATATTTTCTTTATTTATAATTTTTTTATATTTTTATATTTTCTCGGAGGACGTACCGTTACAGTACATTTTAATGTCAAACTAGATTTATATATTTACAACTCTTCTACGTTTTATTATTAATAATTTGCATTAACCAGTAATATTTGCATATTACCAGTAACGTTTCAAGGATCACAATTTCAAATTTGCGACGACTGGGAGACAAAATCAGTGTGAATGCGGAGAAGGATATTTGAACGATGTGACTGGTATATATTTAGAAGTCCAACAGTAGCAACACTGAAGCCTTCCGGGAATTTATATTTATTTTCACATAAAATTTCGGTGCCCTGGGTGTATTGTCAATCGACCATGTTCTCAGATCATGGCTGGTATTTATGAAATAGGGAAATGGAGAAAACTCGGTACACTTTCAGGAATTATCCTGTATTTTAAAATACTAAGACGTGGATTGATGATTTCGTAATGAATGGTCACGTTGGACCATCGCCGATTTTCCGATATCTTAACATTATGTATAAAAATAATAAAGAGGCAAAAAAGTCCTAAAAAAGATATTTATGTAAAAAAAGGCATTTATGCTAAAATAAGTAAAAATACGCATTATAAAACTTTGTCATATGTCATCATTTGTCATGATTCGTGCACGTATATTATCAGCCTTTAAATCAGTTCACTAGAATAAAATAGGCATTTCCCTAAACATCCGATGTCTAGTCATGAAGATTCTATTTGGCACGCCCACTCACATACACACCCACACACATTGGGCGCGAGGTTCCAGGGGCGAGGGATTGTGGAAAGAGGCCAAACGCAAGGCAACAATGCCCTCGCAAGTACATTACTCCCCAGTTTCCCCAGAAACAATTGCAGCTCGAAATTCCCAAAACAGTTAGGAGGTTGGGAATTGGCTTGTGTCCCAGATGGGGTAAGTATTTGAAGTGCCCTATGTTGAGCAGTGTAAAACTGCTGAAATAGTTGCTTTTGGTGCATACTTCATGAGCAACATCAGCATAAATCATCTTGCATTTTGTCCTGAGATAATTTGTATATAATACTAATTTACACGTTTTATTCATTAATAATTTAAGAATATTAATAAATCTTGGCTATCAGATAAATCTAAAATATGCAATTAATTGCAGTAAACACAGATATGAAATATATATTTCAAAGAGAATTTTGGCAAAGTGAACGGCAGTAATATTCAACATTAATCCTAAAATTAATATATACCAACACCGCTCTATCTTTTCAGCAATTTCACTTGAACGCTAACGAAAAAATCTTTTACATGAAACGGCCTTACAAAGTTATAAGGTGTTTATCCTACTTTAATTAAATATTATAACTAACTGCTAATGCATTGTATTCACCTGTATTTTGTTTCCTGTCCATATTAACAAAACACTTGGACAACATGGGAGCTGATATTGACGTAGATGTGTTTGTTGAATCAGATGGACCACTGGAACGCTCGGACCTTTTACCGAGAATGCCCGCTCACCGTCATTTTGACGGCTCATGTATTTAATGTGTCTATTTTTGAATTTTGGAGAATTTATACACATCAATACACGCATACTTACTGTAGTTATCCTTTTAATAAATTATTATAGTAATTAGAAAAATATATGCAACTGACATGAAAACAATTATGGAAATTCTGACTGCTCACTCGATGCTTACCTTTGGTCGTAAGATGTCACAGATAGTCCCGATAGCGGTTAATTTCTTCACCAACTTCTAACATCGACACTCCAGATACGATGTACACTAAAGCTTTTCAACAAAGAGAGCGTCTATGGTTTCTCGGAACAGAGATAATATGATGTAAACAATACAAGTCGACACACAAAGCGCACAGTTTAGCAGCTGTTGAGAAGGAGTCAATTTCTCGGCCGTTTAAGATGAATAGATCAATATAACAATTTTAAGTGAATTAATATTTTCGAAATTTTCACATATACTCTAAATAATAAAAAAATTAAGTCATGTAATCACAATAGCTTACTATTCATTTTGATAGTGATAACATTACTTGAACATGTAACCGTCAAAATGACGTTCTGGTGTTTAATAAATTTCTTTCAAGTACATACGAACGTAAGCTTCATCAAACTCTGATAATTCTCATTCATATTCATAAAGTATTTGAAACAAACGTAATTAGGACTTCAAAATTAACTTCTACTGCTCTTGTTCGGCCATTATTTCGAAACACAACAAATATAATATACATAATTTATGAATAGTGGTAAGGTCTAGGAGATTAAAATCATATGTACATTAAGAAAAAATGTATTTTTAATTTATTATAAGCCGAAATGCATTTTTCTCACTCAAATATTAAGGAACCTATTTAATATTGAAATTTGAATTTTTTCCAACTACTTTTTTTTTCGAACAGTTTTCTGCAATATACTTACAGTTTACAGTCAAAATGATGTTATTAGTTGCATTGCCTGGAGCCAAAAACGTAAGTTCAGTGTAATTTTTACTTTCTCGTTTACATACTTATATAACTTACTTACTCTCGTTTACATACTTACATAATAAATATGTTGGTTAGAGAAAGTTATGTAATGCTGTAGAAACTTGATTTCAAGATTTATACGGAAATACATGTTTTGGGGTCCTCTGATACAGAAAAAGTACATTGGAGGTACATTACATGAAGCCCCCCGGACATTCTCAAAATTTTCTCAAAAACGGCTTCAACTTTTTTCTTTAAATTTCTTATAAAAATATAGGAAAATACACTTATAAGTGTGGTATATGTCCGATTACCACTGCTTTCTTTCAAAACTTCAAAAGTTTAATTTTTTCAGCGTCTTCCTATGACTACAAAATTGAAGATAGCGATTTTTCCTTCAAATGAAATTTGTTCTCCATATTGAATTTTCATTAGGGTCATGTACAGTTTTTTTAAATTTTAGTACTTTTCGCACAATATTCCAAGCATAATTTGCAAATTAAAAAAATTACATATACAATATTTTCTCAAAAACGGCTCCAATTTGTTTTCTTTAATCATTTGGTAAGAATAGTGCTATACGCACTCTATAATATGGCATAAACGTCATATTCCTCTATTATTTTTTTCAAAAATTACAAAACTATTTATTTTTCTTGTCTTTCACGGTAGTAATATTTACATTAGCTTTTCGAAAACTCAACGGTTTTCTGTTAAAATGATAGATGTCTGCTGGCGAAAGTATGTGGCAAGTCCGAATTTCTAGCCCAGACCAAAGAAAATAGAACACTAATACGAGAAAGTCTGTGCCATTCTGTGTCAGTACTAGTTTATCATAAACGAGGAGATAATATTGTACCCAAATTTGCAAAAATTTATTCCAGTGAGGGTGAAAATGCTGCACGTAGAGGAACTACACATCAAAATATACATCAGAAACTACTTCAACAGTGAAGCTACAAAATTCTTTTGAGACATGCACGATACTTTTGTCATCTCCGGACTTTCTCTGGTATAAACAGAAACTTCATCTCAAGAGTGAAGTAAATCTAGAGGAATGAGTGGCCAGCTTAGCTAACTCAGATACACCCTGATAACGAGGTGGAATTAATCCGCTCTCTGGAGGGGAATTCTAGTGGCCGGCTGCTCCGAGGGGAGGTCTTCCATGGTTTTTGCTAGCAAAACCAGGCAAATGCTGGAGCTGTAACTTCACAACGGGAAGTCCGCGATCTTACCGTCCTCTTCCTTGTTCAAACATCTTCCCTTATATATACTCACCGGCCTAGAGCTTAGAGCATGTCCCGGCTCGGGCTGTGCCCTCTGGGGGAGGTAACTGCTTCTAGGTCGGAACTGAGGGCGGAATACATGCAAGTAGACGTATAGGTCGGCGCTGTATCTTGCTATCCAGCATGGGAAGATCACCGCCTCCTCTCTCGATAAATTACGCTTTACAACAGGGATCTAAATGCCTAAGCAGCTGACTCACCGAGAATCATTAATCAATCAATCACTTAAGTGTGCCGACAAGAGATTTCTTTGGGCCCAAAACGAAAATGGAGATGTGACGAGCAGTGGATATTATTTTGAGTGGATTTCAAAACATGTACGCTTTTAACTTGGAATTTAGCAGCCTACTACTTCAGTCTGGCAAGAGGTGTGCGGCAATGGGTACACGTACTGCGTATATTATTCTTAAAGTTTGTGTTTAACACGAGGGTTCCTTTTCAGTTTCAGTTTATTGAACCTATGTTTGGCAGCTGCAACTGCTGTGGTGCTGTTTCTGGCAGTGAATCGAAGCACAAGGATTTCTGTGCCCAATAACGTAAATACCGCAAAAGCAAAATAATAAATGCGATTGGCAGTTACCGCGCTGAACTCGCTCCACTTGTCATCCTGTGTGCACAAGAACCGAACCGCGGATAAACGGAATATAATTGTTCCTTTGCTTTCCGAAACAGGTTTACTCAAGTGATTCATCTTGCTACGTGTGACGTACGCTCTTTCACTTCTAATGATGATTTGCCTGGTAACTTCAAACAAAATTCAAATATGTTCAACAATAAGCCTTCTAGAACATTTCTATTGAATTGTGTTCTCTAATATCAACACCCCAAACATTTTTAAAGCCATAAAAAATGACCATTAAAACATTTACAACTCAATGTACATTAAACACTGTACCTCTGCAAATGAGTACTATATACACATTGAGCTTTATAAAACAAAGATGAGGATGATAAATGAAACGCGTCCGCCAACACAGAGTCAGAGAAACTAGTGAAAATGGTGCAATGATTCCATTATTCCATAGCTATTATATTTGGGTTTTAAGATGGGGGCAGCTGTGAGTTTTATCTTCAAGATGGAATATGGAACGGTTTTCACATGTTTCTCGGTCGTGTCACTGGAGTCGCTTGATCTCCAGCACTTCTTATTACGGTCGCGATCTTGCGTCAGGACAGAAAAAGACGCAAAAAGGTATATTCCATCTTGGAGATAATACCCTCAGCTCCCACGTTAGTAAAACCCAAGTAAGTTTTAAGTTATCATCGCTTCATTCTGAAACACAACTTGCAACGGCAAAACTCTGCAGTATGACTTACATCATAATTGAAACCTACGTGAGGAAACATGGTATTCGGCTGACAGTCGAGTCGGCAAATATTGAAAAAGGGATTTATCCGAAAAATTGTCATAAAACTTGTTCTTTGGATACTTTGTTGGTACACAGACATTAGATGTGGTTGTGTCCAAAGCCAAGTCCCGTTGCCCTAGTTTAGTGTTGTGCAACCCCATTGGTGGATGGCGCCTGACTGGGAGGTGTAGCTGTTTCCAAAGCAAAGTCGAGTTGCCCTAGTTTTAGTGTTATGCAACCCCATTGGTGGATGGCGCCTGACTGGGAGGTGTAGCTGTTTCCAAAGCAAAGTCGAGTTGCCCTAGTTTTAGAGTTGTGCAACCCCATTGGTGGATGGCGCCTGACTGGGAGGTGTAGCTGTTTCCAAAGCAAAGGCGAGTTGCCCTAGTTTTAGTGTTGTGCAACCCCATTGGTGGATGGCGCCTAACTGGGAGATGTAGCTGTTTCCAAAGCGAAGTCCAGTTGCCCTAGTTTAGTGTTGTGCAACCCCATTGGTGGATGGCGCCTGACTGGGAGGTGTGGCTGTGTCCAAAGCAAAGTCCAGTTGCCCTAGTTTAGTGTTGTGCAACCCCATTGGTGGAAAGCGTCTGACTGGGAGGTGTGGCTGTGTCCAAAGCGAAGTCCAGTTGCCCTAGTTTAGTGTTGTGCAACCCCATTGGTGGATGGCGCCTGACTGGGAGGTGTAGCTGTTTCCAAAGCAAAGTCGAGTTGCCCTAGTTTTAGTGTTATGCAACCCCATTGGTGGATGGCGCCTGACTGGGAGGTGTAGCTGTTTCCAAAGCAAAGTCGAGTTGCCCTAGTTTTAGAGTTGTGCAACCCCATTGGTGGATGGCGCCTGACTGGGAGGTGTAGCTGTTTCCAAAGCAAAGGCGAGTTGCCCTAGTTTTAGAGTTGTGCAACCCCATTGGTGGATGGCGCCTGACTGGGAGGTGTAGCTGTTTCCAAAGCGAAGTCCAGTTGCCCTAGTTTAGTGTTGTGCAACCCCATTGGTGGATGGCGCCTGACTGGGAGGTGTAGCTGTTTCCAAAGCAAAGTCGAGTTGCCCTAGTTTTAGGGTTGTGCAACCCCATTGGTGGATGGCGCCTGACTGGGAGGTGTAGCTGTTTCCAAAGCAAAGGCGAGTTGCCCTAGTTTTAGTGTTATGCAACCCCATTGGTGGATGGCGCCTGACTGGGAGGTGTAGCTGTTTCCAAAGCAAAGTCGAGTTGCCCTAGTTTTAGAGTTGTGCAACCCCATTGGTGGATGGCGCCTGACTGGGAGGTGTAGCTGTTTCCAAAGCAAAGGCGAGTTGCCCTAGTTTTAGTGTTGTGCAACCCCATTGGTGGAAGGCGCCTGACTGGGAGGTGTAGCTGTTTCCAAAGCGAAGTCCAGTTGCCCTAGTTTAGTGTTGTGCAACCCCATTGGTGGATGGCGCCTGACTGGGAGGTGTGGCTGTGTCCAAAGCGTAGTCCAGTTGCCCTAGTTTTAGTGTTGTGCAACCCCATCGGTGGAGGTGAGGCGCCTGAGCCGGAGCTGTGTCCAGGGCGAAGATCCACCGCCGGAGGAAGAGGCCTCCGCCGCCGCTGACCGCCCGCTCGACGCCGAGGTGCCCGCCGCCCCCGCGGCCGAGGAGCCCGCCGAGAGCGCGCCCCCACGCGGCGCGTCGCCGCCGCCCGCGCGCCGCCCGCGCCGCCCGCGCGGCGCCCCCACCGCCGCCCCCGCCCCCGCAGCCGAGGTGCCCGCCGCCCCCGCGGCCGAGGAGCCCGCTCCGAGAGCGGAGGCCCGCGCGCCGCCGCCGACGCCCCCCCGCCGTCCCCGCCGCCCGCGCCCACCAACCGGCGCGGTGCCCGAGGCACGCCCCCTCCGCCCGCGCACACCCTCCACCGCTCCCGCAGACGGGGAGCTCAGCGCGGGACAAGAGGAAGCTCATCCCCGCTCCATCACTGCCCAGAGAAGCACCGCACCGACACATGCGGAGCCCGTCACCGCCCCCCTCGGGGCCAGCTCCAGCCAATCTCAACAGGCTCATTTGATTGAGCAATCAAGCACCGCCCCGTACAGGGCCAGCACCAGCCACACTGAACAGGCTGATTTGATTGAGCAATCAAGCACCGCCCCCAACAGGGCCAGCTCCAGCCACTCAGAACAGGCTAATTTGATTGCGCAAGCAGTCAGCACCCAACCCGGGACTCGCCCGCGCCAACCAGCTCCCCTGCCCGACGCCGGCACCGAGGAGGCGGCAGGCGCCGCCCAGGCCCGACTCCCCCGCCGCCCTCGCCCGCCAGGAGGGCTGCCCCGGGCTCCGTCGCCGACGGACGGCCGCCCGCCGGAGGAGAGGGCTCGCCCGCCCGCCGCCTCGCTCGCCGACGCAGCCGCCCCCCGCGGGAGGAGGGTCACGTTCCAGGACCACCCGCACGACGAGGGCCAAGAGCAGGACGAGGCGCCACCGCCTGGACCCCCGCCCTCCCCGTCCGCCCTCCTCCTCGCGGCCTTCGGCTTCAACTCCGCCCTCGCCGCCGAGGAGCTGCTGAGTCGCCGCGCGCAGGCCGCCAGGGCGCTGCCCCCACGGGACGCCCAGGAAGACGCCGCACCGCTAGGGAGAAGGGATTCCCTGCTGATGCTGCTTCAACTGCCCGAGGAAGCAATGACCACACGGGGCCCGTTTCGCGTGCGTCTGCCTCCCGGCGGCCCTTCCCAACCGCCTCCCCCGCCCTAAGGGCGTAAGTGGAATCTTCAGCTCCTCAACCCCCTCAGCACATTCTTACTCACTCCTCGCCCTCAGTCCAAAACTTAACACACAATCCGCGTTCAACTGCCCCAGGCGGACCTTCCCAACCGCCTCCCCCGCCCTAAGGGCGTAAGTGGAATCTTCAGCTCCTCAACCCCCTCAGCACATTCTCACTCACTCCTCGCCGTCAGTCCAAAACTTAACACACAATCCGCGTTCGACTGCCCCAGGCGGCCCTTCCCAACCGCCTCCCCCGCCCTAAGGGCGTAAGTGGAATCTTCAGCTCCTCACCCCCTCAGCACATTCTCACTCACTCCTCGCCCTCAGTCCAAAACTTAACACACAATCCGCGTTCGACTGCCCCAGGCGGCCCTTCCCAACCGCCTCCCCCGCCCTAAGGGCGTAAGTGGAATCTTCAGCTCCTCACCCCCTCAGCACATTCTCACTGTCTCCTCGCCCTCAGTCCAAAACTTAACACAATCCGCGTTCGACTGCCCCAGGCGGCCCTTCCCAACCGCCTCCCCCGCCCTAAGGGCGTAAGTGGAATCTTCAGCTCCTCACCCCCTCAGCACATTCTCACTGTCTCCTCGCCCTCAGTCCAAAACTTAACACAATCCGCGTTCGACTGCCCCAGGCGGCCCTTCCCAACCGCCTCCCCCGCCCTAAGGGCGTAAGTGGAATCTTCAGCTCCTCACCCCCTCAGCACATTCTCACTGTCTCCTCGCCCTCAGTCCAAAACTTAACACAATCCGCGTTCGACTGCCCCAGGCGGCCCTTCCCAACCGCCTCCCCCGCCCTAAGGGCGTAAGTGGAATCTTCAGCTCCTCACCCCCTCAGCACATTCTCACTGTCTCCTCGCCCTCAGTCCAAAACTTAACACAATCCGCGTTCGACTGCCCCAGGCGGCCCTTCCCAACCGCCTCCCCCGCCCTAAGGGCGTAAGTGGAATCTTCAGCTCCTCACCCCCTCAGCACATTGTCACTGTCTCCTCGCCCTCAGTCCAAAACTTAACACACAATCCGCGTTCGACTGCCCCAGGCGGCCCTTCCCAACCGCCTCCCCCGCCCTAAGGGCGTAAGTGGAATCTTCAGCTCCTCACCCCCTCAGCACATTCTCACTCACTCCTCGCCCTCAGTCCAAAACTTAACACACAATCCGCGTTCGACTGCCCCAGACGGACCTTCCACACCGCCTCCATCGCCCTAAGGGCGTAAGTGGACTCTTCAGCTCCTCACCCCCCTCAGCACATTCACACTCACTCCTCACCCTCAGTCCAAAACTTAACACACAATCCGCGTTCGACTGCCCCAGGCGGACCTTCCCAACCGCCTCCCCCGCCCTAAGGGCGTAAGTGGAATCTTCAGCTCCTCAACCCCAACACATTCTCACTCACTCCTCGCCCTCAGTCCAAAACTTAACACACAATCCGCGTTCGACTGCCCCAGGCGGCCCTTCCCAACCGCCTCCCCCGCCCTAAGGGCGTAAGTGGAATCTTCAGCTCCTCACCCCCTCAGCACATTCTCACTGTCTCCTCGCCCTCAGTCCAAAACTTAACACACAATCCGCGTTCGACTGCCCCAGGCGGCCCTTCCCAACCGCCTCCCCCGCCCTAAGGGCGTAAGTGGAATCTTCAGCTCCTCACCCCCTCCGCACATTCTCACTGTCTCCTCGCCCTCAGTCCAAAACTTAACACACAATCCGCGTTCGACTGCCCCAGACGGACCTTCCACACCGCCTCCATCGCCCTAAGGGCGTAAGTGGACTCTTCAGCTCCTCACCCCCCTCAGCACATTCACACTCACTCCTCACCCTCAGTCCAAAACTTAACACACAATCCGCGTTCGACTGCCCCAGGCGGACCTTCCCAACCGCCTCCCCCGCCCTAAGGGCGTAAGTGGAATCTTCAGCTCCTCAACCCCAACACATTCTCACTCACTCCTCGCCCTCAGTCCAAAACTTAACACACAATCCGCGTTCGACTGCCAAAGACGGACCTTCCACACCGCCTCCATCGCCCTAAGGGCGTAAGTGGACTCTTCAGCTCCTCACCCCCCTCAGCACATTCACCCTCACTCCTCACCCTCAGTCCAAAACTTAACACACAATCCGCGTTCGACTGCCCCAGACGGACTTCACACCGCCTCCATCGCCCTAAGGGCGTAGAACTCTTCCAGCTCCTCACCCCCTCCAGCACATTCCACACTCACTCCTCACCCTCAGTCCAAACTTAACACACAATCCGCGTTCGAGCTGCCCCAGGCGTCCTTCCCAACCGCCTCCCCCGCCCTAAGGGCGTAAGTGGAATCTTCAGCTCCTCAACCCCCTCAGCACATTCTTACTCACTCCTCGCCCTCAGTCCAAAACTTAACACACAATCCGCGTTCAACTGCCCCAGGCGGACCTTCCCAACCGCCTCCCCCGCCCTAAGGGCGTAAGTGGAATCTTCAGCTCCTCAACCCCCTCAGCACATTCTCACTCACTCCTCGCCGTCAGTCCAAAACTTAACACACAATCCGCGTTCGACTGCCCCAGGCGGCCCTTCCCAACCGCCTCCCCCGCCCTAAGGGCGTAAGTGGAATCTTCAGCTCCTCACCCCCTCAGCACATTCTCACTCACTCCTCGCCCTCAGTCCAAAACTTAACACACAATCCGCGTTCGACTGCCCCAGGCGGCCCTTCCCAACCGCCTCCCCCGCCCTAAGGGCGTAAGTGGAATCTTCAGCTCCTCACCCCCTCAGCACATTCTCACTGTCTCCTCGCCCTCAGTCCAAAACTTAACACACAATCCGCGTTCAACTGCCCCAGGCGGACCTTCCCAACCGCCTCCCCCGCCCTAAGGGCGTAAGTGGAATCTTCAGCTCCTCAACCCCAACACATTCTCACTCACTCCTCGCCCTCAGTCCAAAACTTAACACACAATCCGCGTTCGACTGCCCCAGACGGACCTTCCACACCGCCTCCATCGCCCTAAGGGCGTAAGTGGACTCTTCAGCTCCTCACCCCCCTCAGCACATTCACACTCACTCCTCACCCTCAGTCCAAATCTTAACACACAATCCGCGTTCGACTGCCCCAGGCGGACCTTCCCAACCGCCTCCCCCGCCCTAAGGGCGTAAGTGGAATCTTCAGCTCCTCACCCCCTCAGCACATTCACACTCACTCCTCACCCTCAGTCCAAAACTTAACACACAATCCGCGTTCGACTGCCCCAGGCGGACCTTCCCAACCGCCTCCCCCGCCCTAAGGGCGTAAGTGGAATCTTCAGCTCCTCAACCCCAACACATTCTCACTCACTCCTCGCCCTCAGTCCAAAACTTAACACACAATCCGCGTTCGACTGCCAAAGACGGACCTTCCACACCGCCTCCATCGCCCTAAGGGCGTAAGTGGACTCTTCAGCTCCTCACCCCCCTCAGCACATTCACACTCACTCCTCACCCTCAGTCCAAAACTTAACACACAATCCGCGTTCGACTGCCCCAGGCGGCCCTTCCCAACCGCCTCCCCCGCCCTAAGGGCGTAAGTGGAATCTTCGGCTCCTCACCCCCCTCAGCACATTCTCACTCACTCCTCACCCTCGGTCCAAACTTAACACACAATCCGCTTCTATTCCCCCCAGGCGGACCTTCCACTCCCCCACTTCCCTAGGGCGTAAGTGAATCTTCAGCTCCTCACCCCCCTCAGCACATTCCCACACTCACTCCTCACCCTCCAGTCCAAAACTTAACACACAATCCGCGTTCGACTGCCCCAGGCGGACCTTCCCAACCGCCTCCCCGCCCTAAGGGCGTAAGTGGAATCTTCAGCTCCTCAACCTAACACATTCTCACTCACTCCTCACCCTCAGTCCAAAACTTAACACACAATCCGCGTTCGACTGCCAAAGACGGACCTTCCACACCGCCTCCATCGCCCTAAGGGCGTAAGTGGAATCTTCAGCTCCTCACCCCCTCAGCACATTCACACTCACTCCTCACCCTCAGTCCAAAACTTAACACACAATCCGCGTTCGACTGCCCCAGGCGGACCTTCCCAACCGCCTCCCCCGCCCTAAGGGCGTAAGTGGAATCTTCAGCTCCTCAACCCCAACACATTCTCACTCACTCCTCGCCCTCAGTCCAAAACTTAACACACAATCCGCGTTCGACTGCCCCAGACGGACCTTCCACACCGCCTCCATCGCCCTAAGGGCGTAAGTGGAATCTTCAGCTCCTCACCCCCCTGAGCACATTCTCACTCACTCCTCGCCCTCAGTCCAAAACTTAACACACAATCAGCGTTCAACTGCCCCAGGCGGCCCTTCCCAACCGCCTCCCTCGCCCTAAGGGCGTAAGGGGAATCTTCAGCTCCTCAACCTTCTCAGCACATTCTCACTCACTCCTCGCCCTCAGTCCAAAACTTAACACACAATTCGCGTTCAACTGCCCCAGGCGGCCCTTCCCAACCGCCTCCCCCGCCCTAAGGGCGTAAGTGGAATCTTCACCTCCTCAACCCCAACACATTCTCACTCACTCCTCGCCCTCATTCCAAAACCTAACACACAATCCGCGTTTGACTGCCCCAGGTGGACCTTCCCAACTGCCTCCCCCGCCCTAAGGGCGTAAGTGGAATCTTCAGCTCCTCAACCCCTCAGCACATTCTCACTCACTCCTCGCCCTCAGTCCAAAACTTAACACACAATCCGCGTTCGACTGCCCCAGGCGGACCTTCCCAACCGCCTCCCCCGCCCTAAGGGCGTAAGTGGAATCTTCAGCTCCTCACCCCCTCAGCACATTCTCACTCACTCCTCGCCCTCAGTCCAAAACTTAACACACAATCCGCGTTCGACTGCCCCAGGCGGCCCTTCCCACCGCCTCCATCGCCCTAAGGGCGTAAGTGGACTCTTCAGCTCCTCACCCCCCTCAGCACATTCACACTCACTCCTCGCCCTCAGTCCAAAACTTAACACACAATCCGCGTTTTACTGCCCCAGGTGGACCTTCCCAACCGCCTCCCCCGCCTTAAGGGGTAAGTGGAACCTTCAGCTCCTCAACCCCAACACATTCTCACTTACTCCTTACCCTCAGTCCAAAACTTAACACACAATCCGCGTTCGACTGCCCCAGGCGGCCCTTCTCAACCGCCTCCCCCGCCGTAAGGGCGTAAGTGGGCTCTTCAGCTCCTCAACCCCCTTAGCACATTCTCACTCACTTCTCGCCCTCAGTCCAAAACTTAACCCTCATTCCTCGTTCGATTGCCCCAGGCGGACCTTCCCAACCGCCTCCCCCGCCCAAAGGGCATAAGTGGACTCTTCAGCTCCTCAACCCCCTTAGCACATTCTCACTCACTCCTCGCCCTCAGTCCAAAACTTAACCCTCATTCCTCGTTCGATTTCCCCAGGCGGACCTTCCCGACCGCCTCCCCCGCCCTAAGGGCATAAGTGGACTTTTCAGCTCCTCAACACCCTTAGCACATTCTCACTCACTCCTCGCCCTCAGTCCAAACCTTAACCCTCATTCCTCGTTCGATTGCCCCAGGCGGACCTTCCCAACCGCCTCCCCCGCCCTAAGGGCGTAAGTGGACTCTTCAGCTCCTCAACCCTCTTAGCACATTCTCACTCACTCCTCACCCTCAGTCCAAAACTTAACCCTCATTCCTCGTTCGATTGTCCCAGGCGGACCTTCTAAACGCCTCCCTCGCCCTAAGGGCGTAAGTGGAATCTTCAGCTCCTCAACCCCCTTAGCACATTCTCACTCACTCCTCACCCTCAGTCCAAAACTTAACCCTCATTCCTCGTTCGATTGCCCCAGGCGGACCTTTCCAACCACCTCCCCCGCCCTAAGGGCGTAAGTGGAATCTTCAGCTCCTCAACCCCCTTAGCACATTCTCACTCACTCCTCACCCTCAGTCCAAAACTTAACTCTCATTCCTCGTTAGATTGCCCCAGGCGGACCTTCCCAAACGCCTCCCCCGCCCTAAGGGCGTAAGTGGAATCTTCAGCTTTTCAACCTCTTAGCACATTCTCACTCACTCCTCACCCTCAGTTCAAAACTTAACCCTCATTCCTCGTTCGATTGCCCCAGGCGGACCTTCCCAAACGCCTCCCCCGCCCTAAGGGTGTAAGTGGAATCTTCAGCTTCTCAACCCCGTCAGCACATTCTCACTCATTCCTCCCCGTCAGTCCGAAACTCAACGGTCATTTCGCGGTCGAGTGACCCAGGTGGACCTTCCAATTCTCTACCCCAGCCCTTAGCGCGTAAGTGGAATCTTCAGCTCCTCAACCCCCTCAGCACATTCTCACTCACTCCTCTCCTTTAGTGCAAAACTTAAGCCTCATTCCTCGTTCGATTGCCCTACGCGGCCCTTCCCAAGCGTCACCCCTACGTTTAGCGCGTAATTTGGAACTTCTGCCCCATAATCCATGCGTCTAATCGCCCACAGTACATTCTCACTTACTCACTTTTCTGTACGTGTCTCACCATTTTTATATGGAAGTACCCGAATATGCACTTAAAAACCGCACATCCTCTTCTCTCTCCACTTCAACTCTCAACGATTTTTGGCTTTACTTTTGTGTCCCGAGGGCCATTATCAGTGCGCCACCTCGCCCGTTGCCCATCTTCCCTCACTTGTGGCCCTTTAGTCCTTAACCAAGCGCCACCCTGCGTCGCCAGCGCACTTTGGTCATCCCAAGCAACGAATAGGGATTGGCACGCCAGGAGCTGCGGTCATTTAACGTCTTACCCTTTCTTGGTACGGAGCCACAACACCTCCATTCTATAGAATACCTCTATAGAATTGTACTTTCATCATTCTATAGAATACCTCTATAGAATAGTACTCTCATCATTCTGTAGTATACTCTTTAGAATTGCATTCTCTATCATTCTGTAGAATATTCCCCTCCATAGAACCCACTTAGCCTAAAGTGTCTCCTCAATGCAGTACACGTAATCTGACCAGCGACCTAACCCCAAAACATCTGTTCGCAGGATGATAATGTAGGTTTGCTGTCTCCACCCGCTATGGCCGCACCAGCGGCAACGCTTCATCCCTCACAGAGTAGGGGATGAGGAAGCGGAAGCACGTGGAGAGATATTTAGTAGACGGCGCAGTGGCTGCTCCGGCGGATTGCGCCTTTTTCGTGTTTAGCTGCCCTTAATTTTTAAACAGAAATAAATATTATTACGTCTAATCTTTATTGTTTTAATTGGAACGACTAATGATATCATGACTAATTTCACATTTACTTGGATTAATTTATTGTTTTTATAGTGAATTGAAACGAATAACCTTGTATACTTTTTTTCAAATCCGTACCTTTACACGTCAGATAAGGGCCCTGCCTTATCTATCAGGACACAGAGACAAAGACAGCCTCACAGAGATTGTGTGAGGAGCAGAAGGAAACGATATTACGCCGCTCCAGAACGAACACTAGAAATGGACTAAGGTGTTGGAAAGTGTGCATGAAAGTTTTTAAATGTTTAGTTTTGAGAAATTTAACTACTCGGCTACTTCGCGTCTATGATCGAAAAAATGTAACAAAAATTAAGATTTTTTCATGAGAAATTTAAAATAGAATTTTAAATTGTTTATCCAAAACCAAAAAGTATAATAACATTTTGGACAAATTTTCTTTATTGTAGTTATGGAACTGGTGTTCTAGGAAACCCACATTTCAAGCAATGGATCACACTATCTGGCATTTTTCTAAGTTATTTTTTCTCTCGTATGAGCCGACTCAAAACATCATAACTATACTATTTTGAAGATATCGTTACGTTTTCTGTAGCAGCAGAAAGTCATTTCTTGTGCCTAAATATAAAATTGTTATAGAAAATGGAAATTAGCAATAATAAATTACTCTTATTATTTGTTATTATTACAATGTTATTCACAAATTCTCATTCGAATTCCAGCAATGTACATATTTACATGTGACTTTATGAATCTTGTAAATTCGGTTCATGCACTAAATTATAATCCAAGTAACAATTTTGAACTAATAGAATGGCACAGACTTTCTCATTGTAAAGTTTTCTTATTTCCTTGGTGCCAACTGCCTTGACGGTGTTGTCTCATCCTGTTGCTAGCTGCCATCTATCGCAGCCCAAAGTAGCATTTTATAAATTTCTCTTTACTACGTATATTACCACTTATATATGTACGTGTACAATAAAGTGTAAGGAATCATTGAAAAACGTTTAACGGTTTATGTTACGGTGTTTCAATTTGTAACTTTTTTTACGTTTTCTAATTGCCTTGGTGTGGTCTGGTATTGTACAGTTCTCCCTTTAGGTCTCTCTTGCTGTCATCTATCGTCTCCAAAAGTACAATTTTTTGAACATTTTTAACTATTCGGTTTACAAATAGAATTGAAATATTAGTTTAAGAATATTAAAGAAGGCCTAAATAGTAATTTTCATTCAAAAATTTGAACCCGTCTTTACGAAAATGGCGTTAAGCGTTACTGTAAATACGAAATTCGAAGCTCTTTTTCACAGGAATCTATCGTGTTTTTGTAATTTTTTTAATTTGCAAATATTGCACGAAAACTTCTAAAATTTCGAAACAAATCTACATAACCTTAATGAAAGAACTATTTGTGGGCAACAAATTTCTTTTAGGGAAAAATCTCTGTATTGAATTTTGTATTTGCATGAAAGATCTTAAAAAATCCAATTATTGCAATTTTCAAAAATTCAGAGTTAACCGCTAATATCACATCTGTGCCACCTTTATAAGAGTATTATGCTCTATTTTGACAAGAAATGTAAAGAGACAATTTGGAGCCATTTCTGATATAATTTTGAAAATGTCTTGGAGGCGTCATGTAAAGTACCCCCAAAGTTTAAAGGAAGTGTTTCAACATTTCAAAGCTTCAATCAGAGCCAGATGGATAGTGGTCGATTGCTTCCAA